>SNQJ01S0010663.1:134690-151460 GCA_010110895.2 Picea sitchensis | reverse complement strand
TTAATGGTTGTTGTTTAATATTAATTAATGTTTGTACATGGTTTTGTAAACGTTCATTGTGATTGGTTTTGCTCACTGTAAGGGTTCTAGTTGCTAGTGTAGTTAATTTTGGGTTGTTAGGATGATTGTCCTTAGCTTAGTAGGCTTGGTCTGCTTGTGTCGGGCGGGATGTAGACACCTCCTTGTTCCTCAGAACGTTGCCAGCCCTGAGACCTTAAATGGTCAAAATCGATGGGAACCTGGGCTTGAGCGTTGCTTATGTGTCCTAGAGGTCCTAACCATTGCAGGGTAGGACGGGCGGGTAGTCATTCTTATTCTTCATCGATTGAATGTCGTACATTGCTTACAGGTGATTGATGTGATTTATGTTAGGTCGTTATGTTGTTGTTACGTGAGTTGCATGCGTTGTGTTCGTCATCGTGTTGCAATGTTGAGTAGCATGTCATTCTTACCCTCCTACACACACAAAAAAAAAATAAAAAAATATTTAAGGGTGCTTTTACCAGTTGTACATCGTAGGAGTCGCACCAGATGGGGTTGTTACATGTGGTATCAGATCCAGTTCAACCCGCGACTTGGGTTCGCTACGGCTTTCGTTGATATGATTTGATTATACTATTACTAATTGAGTTGACTTGTGTGCGTGTAGGTAATCATGGTTAGAGGACGCCGCAGAGGCAGACGGCGGGGTGCTAGGGGAGGAGGTGTGATGCCTCCAGTAGCATCCATGCCTGAGGGGTCTAACCCCCAGGGAGACGAGAAGGTTCTCGGATAGGAGAAGATAGCAGTTGGTGATGTAGTTGGAATGATGAGATCTTTTCAGTGAAAGTCCGAGGCATTGATCATCCGTTTGGAAAGAGATGAGGCCAGGGCACCGATACCCGCTGAGGTTCTACTGCGCGCTCCGGTTGATACTGGTAGCATTCACCGTGAACTTAAGAAGGTCAAATTTCCCGAGTTCTTTGGTGCCCTGGACGGCCCAGTCGCCGAGGCATGGTTGGAGAACATGGCGATGTGCTTCGAACTTCGTGATTATACCTCCAACATGAAGGTCCGCATGGCGGTCTTTCAACTAAAGGGGAGCGCTCTTCTATGGTGGAAGATGCTCGTACCGCAGCTGAACATGGTCGTCAAAGATGTGTCATGGGAACTGTTCGAGGAACGGTTCTGAAAGAGGTACCTTTCAGAGGAGTTCATTGAGCGTCATCTCAATGAGTTCAATGCCTTACGACAGGGAGGTCATACAGTGCCCGAGTACGAGGCCCATTTTATGGAGCTGCTTCGGTATGCTCCGTACCTTAACACTGAGAAACTTAAGGTCGACAGGTTCATGTTCGGCCTTAACGGAAGCCTACGTGCAAAGGTTAGGATTTTGATGCCTCAATCCTTACATGATGCCGTGTAGAAGGCCCTCATAGCAGAGGAGGAGCTTATCAGCAGGGGTCAGACTATGACTCTAGTGAGACTAGTAGGGCAAGTTTCATTTGGAGCACAACAACATCAGACACCAGCTAGACATACGCCGGGGTATTGTGGCTTCTAGACGGGATCCAATTTCACTACACCTCGGTGACCGACACCTCAGCAGTGGAAACCTTATCGGGGACCACAACATCAGCAGCAACGTCGACTACAGTAGCAACAGTTTAGGCCTGTTCAATAGAACAGACCAGGATTCCAGGTCGGTGGGTCGTCATATTCTACTTTGGGTACCAGGAGTACTGGTCTAAAGAAGGGGTGTTGGATGTGTGGGGAGCCACACTACCAGTGTGACTACCCTGTGGAGAGGACCAAAGTGTCCGGATCAGCCGGACCCACTACCGTGGGAGATATGGGCAAGGCCCATCGGATTCATGCAGCGGTGAATAACCGCCAGGCAGAGCATTAGTCAACTGTGCTTGAGACGACAAGTACCATCGCTGACCAGACCCTTAGTATTTTGATAGATCCCGGTGCTGCCGAGAGTTTCATTTCTGGTGCAACGCTAAAAAGGATTAAGGTAAAGACAGTCGAACAGGATAAGTTTAGCTTCATGGAGATGGCTTCGGGAGCCAAACAAAAGGTTGGAGGAAGGGTTACGGGATGTATACTTAACTTGGGAGAGTGGTTCACCAGGGCCAACCTGTACATCACGATCTTAGGATCTTATGACATTGTGATTGGTATGGACTGGTTGGAATCGAATGAGGCGATACTCAACTGTAAGACAAAACGAATGAGCTTGGTCGATGACGAGGGATAGAGACATGTGATTGTAGGATGGAATCAGGGAATTTCCCTGAGGTTCATCTCTTCCTTATAGCTACGAAAGAGCATGCGCAAGGGGTGCAAGCTTTATTCTATCCTTGCGTTAAATGAGAAGGGATTAGCAGAAGGTTTAGAACACCTTCCGATGGTGAGAGAGTTTGCGGATGTGTTTCCAGAGGAGTTACCTGGGATGCCGCTAGAGAGAGAATTGGAGTTTACCATAGACCTAAAACCAGGGACCGAACCAATAGTAAGAGTGCCTTATCGGATGTCGACCCCGGAGTTACAAGAGTTGAAAATGCAACTGAAGGAGTTGTTGGACCTAGGACTGATACGTCCTAGTGTGTCACCATGGGGTGCACCTGTTATTTTCATATGAAAGAAGGATGGGTCATGGAGGCTCTACATTGACTACCGTCAACTGAACAAGGCCACGATCAAGAATCAGTATTCATTGCCGAGAATTGATGATCTATTCAATCAAATGAAGGGTGCGACTGTGTTCTCGAAGATCGACTTGAGATCACGATACCACCAGTTACGGATTAAGGAATATGCCGTCCCTAAGACCTCCTTTAAGACGAGGTTTGGACATTACGAGTTTATTTTTTTACCATTTTGACTGACAAACGCCCCAGGGGTATTTATGAGTTTGATGAATGGGGTGTTTTGTGAGTACTTGGACAAGTTCGTCCAAGTATTCATTGACGATATTTTGATCTACTCATGGACGATAGAGGAGGATGATGAGCACTTGCACTTGGTACTATGGTGTCTGCGAGAGCACAAATTGTATGGGACGTTGTCTAAATGCTCATTTTATCAATCGAAGATTCACTACTTAGGGCATGTAATCTCCGACGAAGGCATCGCCGTGGATCCAACCAAGGTCAAGGCTATTATGGAATGGCCTGCACCGACGAATGTCCCGGAAGTACGTAGCTTCATTGGTTTAGTAGGATACTATCAACGGTTCATCGAGGGATTTTCGAAGATAGAAAATCCAATCACGGAATTGCAGAAGAAAAACAAGAAGTTTGTTTGCACCGAGAAATGCACGGAAGCATTTCGGAGGCTCAAAGAGTTATTGACAACAACACCTATACTAAAGGCTCCTGACATGGACGCGGACTTCTTGGTATGCACTGACGCATCCAAGGAAGGCTTAGGCGGGGTCTTAATGCAAGATGGATGAGTGATCGCTTACATATTGAGGAAACTGAAAAGGCATGAGGAGAACTATACGACGCATGATTTGGAGTTGTTAGACATCGTATATGCCTTGAAGGTTTGGAGACACTACCTTGTTGGACGAAAATTTGAACTAAAGACTGACCATTGTGGACTATAACACATATTTAGGCAAAGTGACCTGAACGCGTGACAATGACGTTGGTCAGAATTGCTTAGCGAGTATGACTTCAAGATTACTTACATAAAAGGAACAGTGAACTGAGTGGCGAATGCATTGAGTTGGAGACCACGCATCTTTTCGGTGTTGCCTCTTCAGGCGAATCTATGTGAAAAGATTCTAAGTTTACAACGTGACGATGACTGGTACAAAGAGGTCGAGGGTTTTATTGGACAAAACACGATGATGGTACCATGATTTGAAGGATTTTCATTTGATAGCGATGGATTATTGAGGTCTAAAAATTGGATCTACGTACCACCGAATGACAAGTTGAGGATGTTGATCCTGAGCAAGGCTCATAGAGCAGTTTACATGGCCTACCCGGGAGTCATGAAGATGAGGGCAGATCTTAAACCCTTATTCTTCTGGAAGGGAATGAAGGCCGACATAGTCAACAATGTGGCCAGATGTCTAGAATGTCAATAGGTAAAGGCTGAACATAGACACCCAGCAGGATTACTACAACCACACGCTATTTCGGAATCAAAATGGGAGGTTATTTCGATGGATTTTATTGTTGGATTGCCACTGACGACAAGGAGACATGACTCGATTTTCATAGTAGTAGACACTCTGATGAAGAGTTCTCACTTTATTCCTGTGCGTACGATGTATCAGGCACCTAACATAGCTAGAGTTTTCATCAGTGAGATTGTGAGGCTGCATGGCGTGCCTAAGAGGATTATATCTGATCGATGTTTACTAGACGATTTTGGACGAGTTTCCAAGAGTCCTTGGGAACCCAACTTAAATTTAGTACTACGTATCACTCGGAGACTCACGAATAGACTGAACGGACGAACTAGACCTTGGAGGACATGTTGCGCATATACGCGATGGACCAACAAAAGTGTTGGGAAGAATTCTTGCCACTAGTGGAGTTCACTTACAATAACAGTTACCAGAGCACCATTAAGATGGCGCCTTTCGAGTTTCTTTACGGGTGACTGTGTCGGATGCCTTTGAGTTGGGATCGGCTTGAAGATAGGGTCCTGGTGGGACCAAAAGCGATCCAAGAAATGGAAGAGAAAATGCAAACAATAAGACAAAGGATTAAAGAAGCGCAAGATCGACAGAAGAGTTATGTTGATGGGCACCGTGTCGACGGTAGTTACGAGGTCGACGATCGAGTCTTTTTGCAGGTTAAACCACATAAGAGTTCGATCAAGTTTGGGAGGGGAGATAAACTCTCTCCTAGGTTCATGGGACCTTTCGCAATTATGGAGAGAAAGGGGCCCATGGCTTATCGAGTAGCCTTGCCTGATTCTTTGAGGCGTATGCACGATGTTTTTCATGTATCTGTTTTGAGACATTATATTAATGATCCTACACATGTTATTGACATGAGTTCCTTGCAGGTATCGGATGAGGGAGCAGTCATGGCTGAGCCGGTCTGCATCTTGGATCATCGCATTCGACAGCTACGACGTCAAACGATAGATCAGGTGAAGGTCTAGTGGGACAATTATAGTCCTCACTCGGCGACCTAGGAGGACGCATATGATATGCGCCAACAGTTTCCATTTTTGTTTGATAGATAGACATATGATACTGTGATACACTTTATTTCGACAATTATACTTTGAAACTTCAGGATGAAGTTTAGACCAAGAGGGGGTGTATGTAACATCCCGCTCTGGCGCACTGAGCGAACTTATTCTTTGAGGACACTTGCTCGCAAGTGATCCGGATTTTTATGCTATTAAAATTTTTGATTTTGATTATGAGGTGTTATGGGTTGATGACATGTTGTTATACTACATTGACGTAGACATGTGCTATTAACTCAATTTTACTAAGTGTGCAGGGTTTTGGACCTTAAGAATGCAGAGGCATCGATGGAACCCCTTGGACTCTGAATCGCGTCAGGGAGTGTGCCATTGGGGTTTGATTGTTTTACTGTGATATTAGTGCGTCTGACTGGAATATATGATATGGATATGTTCTAACATGATTTATTGATGATGCAAGTTGACGATAGCTTGCCAACTAGACTCACATATGGAGTAAAGGGGTCATGCATGACTACCAGAGATGTTGAGGGAGAGGTGTGGACAACAACCCTGCCATAGCCTACTAGCACTCCCGCCGTGGCTTGAACTGTAGGTTAACGATTACCTAGTTCGAGAGGACCCACAATGCCGCGAGGGTAGACTGCGACAGTCGCTCACGATGATTCTAAGGGGCGCGCAATAAGGCGGGGGCCTTATTCCTTAGAAGCCCTTAGTCTCCCACAAGTTCACCTGGCAGAGTATTGACTGCAGGGGTTATTGATGTCTACCAAGTCAGTCAAGAGGCGAGTGGCACCCTTGGAGCACGTAGTGTGTCCTGAAGGGCACATCGCACAAGGGAACATATGAGGCGAGTGGCACCATTGGAGCACGTAGTGCGTCCTGAAGGGCACGTCGTGTTGTTGATGATAGAGCGATGAACCTAGATGGTTGTAAGACGAATAACATGTTAAGTAATTTTTAAAACAATTTCCCTAATTAAATGTTGCCCAGTACGAAATTTAAGGTGTAAGTCTAAATTACGCTAGTGGTAAAATTTTGTCTTTTATAATAATAATAATAATAATAATAACAACTTAAATAATAATTATGATCTTCGTTAAATCCTGTAACATGAAGGGAGTAAGAAATTTAATTTATTCATAAAAAATAAAATCTGTGGATATAAAATGTAAAGAGGGAATTAATTGTTTTATCTTGTGATAATTTAAAATATACTAAATTAATGATAAAAGGGGAAAAGGGGTTAAATTCCACACCTGCCTTTTTGAGTTTTAATTAAAAGGGGGAAAGAGGGAAAATAATTGTTTTTAGGAAACTAGGAAAAGAGGTAACATAAAAAGGGAAAAAGGGGAACTTAAGGGAAAAAGAGGAAGGTTAAACTTAGTAAAGAATCTACCATTTAAGAGCTTTCTAATTTAAACTGAACAAGCAATTTAATAAAAATGAAAGTTATTAAAACCTGTAAGAGATTTTGGGGACACCTATGAGTGATTCTAGGAGTAACTCTAGGTGGGTGAGGGAAATAAAGATAAATAATTAATTAAAGAAATTAATTTATGAGGAAGGAAGGGGATAGGTGACACTTGTACGGAGAGAAATTTTTAGGAAATTAATTATAAAAACTTAACTAAAAGAGAAATTTTGGAAAGTAAGGAACCACGAAACTCTATATAATGAAGGGAGGTGATGGAGGTTGGATCATCTTCTATTTGTGTAACATTACGTTGCAGAAATATCTACTTGACTGATTTACTTGTGGGAGTTGGGATACCTAGCTCGGAGAGGAGTGGTAGCTCGGCCTTGCAAGGTGAGATGGGAGCTAGACAAAATCTCTGGTTAGTGTGCGTGGCCCTTTTGCAGCTTGGGGGGCTAAGGGGGAAGAAGAGTACCCCTAGCATTGGCTGGGAGGTACTGGTGAAGTCTCGACAGTCGGCGAGCGGGAGTTGCACGGAGCACGCGGACGTCACTCAGAGCGGGCGAACAAGCAATGGTATGCTTTCTTCGTTTAAATGCTAGATTGTTGTAGGTTTTATGATTGGATCTACATGTTGATTATGTAAGTATATTTATTGTTTAGATTGATGACTGAACTTTTCCTAGCCTAGCTTGATGACTGTTGACTCCCTTGGCCTTGTTTTCCCGCATGTATTGACCATCTAGTTGTGAGTGATTGTGACCTTCGTGGATGTTAGCCTTCGTCCCTAGCTCACCAGTCATCGCCTGAGCAGTAGGCCAGGAGCTTGATCTACGGTCATCAACTTAGCGTTAAAATACCTATGGATCTCAACGCCCTGCTTTTCTATGTAAGGATGGTGAAGCGAAGGACGAACCCATCCGCCGGCTACCTCTGTTGTTGTCCTTGACAGTTTGTTGTTGTGCCTTCTAGAAAAAGTGTCTCTGTGCATGGTTTTCTTTCTTAGTGTTGGTTACCCCTGCGATCGTTTCAACGACTATCCCTTTGGATCTTTGTGTTCTCTTACTGTTGGCTACAAATTTTTATTGGTGTTCTGTCAATGTAAAAGATGTAATTTCATTCTGCAAATTTTGATACCCTGGTAGTGTAAACGATATAAATTAAGTCTGCGTTTTTAAAAAAAAATTGGCGCACTCGATTTGGATACGATGTGATTTTCTTCCCAGTTTCCGTTGGTCGAAATCCTGGCAGTGGACAACGAGTTAATTTCCGTCTACATTTTATCTTGGGTGTCCTGGAATCTGATAAAAACGTCTTGCTATCCTTGCCTGTGTTTTTCTTGGGATGTGACTTTGCCAATTCTATTTCTATGAAAACGTTTATTTTCTCCCTGTGTGTGTTGAGTTGCATTGTTGACTGAACCATTCTTCTGGCACGGATTCCATTCCCTGCTATTACCCCGTTTTCTACCAGTGATTTCTTTGCCAGAGTTCAACCACCGTACGACTGTCACGAAATCCCTTACACTGTTGGGTTATTTATTTATTTATTTGATTAAACACTCACATCTTAGATCCCAATCGTTGTTGAGTGGCTGTCACGCCCTCCATTTATTTCCTTGCTTAAAATCTCGTCTGTGATGCACGCTGACTGCCCACGTATTATCTTTTCATCGTAATCTGTTTGCTGGATCGACCAGGACGGTGCAAGTAATGGTTGGTTGAGTCTGCTGACAAAACGCCCATGATTTGCGGCCTGTTTAACGTGGCAAATTTTGTTGTAATTATGAGCATGACCTACCTGTAAAACTTGACTAATTCTGCTGTTAATATGACCAGGATCTTTCCCTTAAAACGTGACAAAGTTAGTTGTTGTTATGACCACCTTTGTGCCTTCAAGACTGACTGAGTTGCGGTTTAAATGACCCCCTTTTCTATCTCCATGATGTCTTTAATAGCTGACAAATACCTGGCGTTTTTTGAGGCATTGCCGTGTGTAATTTATAATGTGACAGCTTTGGTCAACTTAAAATTCGAAATTTATGTCAGATCACCCCTTTGGTTGGATACCGCTTCTCCATTTTCTGTGTTGTGCCTTGCGGCATTTGTGTTTACACTTCTTCCCGGCTCCTTGTTGTTTTTATAAGTCACTAATCTCAGAATGCTATTTATGAAGCTTCACAGGATTTGCACTAGTTATCCAACTTTTGTTTCAAACGGTAGGATTAATTTAAAGATGTTGACTTTAAACACTATCATATCCCACAATTTCAACGGTTAATAATGTTGTTCAGTCGTAATCTGTATTTTGCACTTTATAACTGTGAGTAACCTTATGAACTTCTCACAACCTTATACCTGTTGGGACGTTTCGTAATGTTGCAAAGGGATCCTTCTTATGACTAATTGCCATAGTGAGTTAAGTGATATCAATCTTGTAATTTGCCTTGCCTTTGCTAATGATAGTCATGTTAATTGTTGCGTACTTGCCTTACTATCCGCTTTAATAATTGGTTATGTAACAAAGGTATAATTACTGGTTGATTGCTCCAACGATGTTATTAGTTGGCAGTTTCCTCCTCAATGATATTAAACAACTAGTGTGGTTAGTTCGATCATTATATCTAGACTAATGTTGAGGTTTAACTGTTCATAAGTGTTATAGGTCGCATTTCACTTAAAGAATGTTAATGTTGTTATTCAAGTTTATGGTTAGTTGGATTTATAGATATTGCCTAATTGGTAACCGAGACTCGCTAAATTTGAGTCGTAATTCATGTTAAGTTCGATGGGTAACTCGTTGACTGATGGAATTTAATTAATGCCAATTTAAGCCTTAGGTAATGACCTTTTAGCCTTGATTAATGGTTGTTGTTTAATATTAATTAATGTTTGTACGTGGTTTTGTAAACGTTCAATGTGATTGGTTTTGCTCACTGTAAGGGTTCTAGTTGCTCGTGTAGTTAATTTTGGGTTGTTAGGATGATTTTCCTTAGCTTAGTAGGCTTGGTCTGCTTGTGTCGGGCGGGATGTAGACACCTCCTTGTTCCTTAGAATAGTTGTCAGCCCTAAGACCTTAAATGGTCAAAATCGATGGGAACCTGGGCTTGAGCGTTGCTTATGTGTCTTAGAGGTCCTAACCATTGCAGGGTAGGACGGGTGGGTAGTCATTCGTATTCTTCGAAAACAGGTTGAATGTTGTACATTGTTTCCAAGTGCTTGATGTGATTTATGTTAGTTCATTATGTTGTTGTTGAGTGAGTTGCGTTGTGTTAAATTAGTCGTGTTGCGATGTTGAGTACCATGTCATTATTACCCTCCTACACACACCCACACACACACAAAAAATTTAAAGGTACTTTTACGGTTGTGTCATAGGAGTCGAGTCGCACCAGTTGGGGTTGTTACATGATCGATTAATCTATCTCTACAAATCATGATAATTCTTTTAGTGCTAAGTTATTTCATACTATGCAGAGTTCATTTCTTTTTTTTAAAAGTGTTCAGTTTTTTTTTCAAAAGAAAAAATTGTGCTCAATTATATTATAAAATATATTTGTTTTCATAATCAAATACATTAAATTAGAAGTGAGACAGATCATCTGGCAGGTAGAGTCATTCTCCTTCAAGTGGATATTCCAATTCAGAGGAGAGTGAGGGTACCGTGGACAATAAATAGCAAAAAACAGGCCTAAGACATATAAAGAGTTATCAAAGAAATGCTGCCGAAAGAAAGTGCCATGTAATGCAAAGCATCAGACAAAACAATGGGGTTTGACTGTTGGAGATTTAGAATGTTTTGATGATTTGTGAGAGGCCCTCCTGGCCATCCATTCAATGAGTGTAGATGATCAGACCTGTTTGCTTTTGTAGAGCTCTTTTGGAAAGTAGGTCAACTTGTCTATTGAAATCCTGAGCTGTGAGAGAAGTTGAGCTTCTGAGAGTGGCGTGGCGTGGCGTTGGAGTGATTTAATTCAATCTATCCAAGCTAACCAAGCTAAGAGGCAGATCTAATGTAGATCGCCACTATAATTCAACCAATCTATGATGACTTTTGAGTCACCAATTAAATAGAGATGATCGATACTAAACCAATTAAATAGAGATGATCGATACTAAGCCGGTCACCAATTAAATAGAGATGATCGATACTAAGCCTCCTTGCCAAAAGAAGAGTGGCCAAGGCGCCAAACAATTCTGTTAAGTTATTCAAAACTCTGCATGTTTTTTCATACTCTGCACTGTTCATTCATTTTTTAAGTGCTAAGTTATTCAAAACTCTGCACAGTTCTTGGTAATTTTTTTAGTGCCCAGTTATTCCAAACTCTGCACAGTTCATTTTTATATTGTTGCAGGCCTTTTTGCAGGCTTTTTTTGTATTGTCATTGACAGAGCGCCTTTGAGTTGACGAGTTTCCACTTTACTTGTCAACGGTTCATTTTTTAAGTGCTAAGTTATTCAAAACTCTGCACAGTTCTTGGTAATTTTTTTAGTGCCATGTTATTTCAAACTCTGCACGGTTCAATTTTGTATTGTTGCAGGCCTTTTTGCAGGCTTTTTTTGTATTGTCATTGACAGAGCGGCTTCGAGAAGGCGAGTTTCCACTTTACTTGTCAGTGTCTTCTTTCTTAAAAAAAAGCAAGAAAAACTATAACGTGCATGATCTGTCGATGACAACGGTGTGCAGTTAGCAGTTTGAACGCAGGATGCGCTGTCATTGATGCGTTTGTTCCTCGCATCTCATCCCTTCACCTTGTCCGTCCCTTTTCTCTGTTCTCTCCGTCCTCCTTTCCATTTCTCTGTCACGGCAAACGAAAAGATTGATATCCATACTGTAGTACTATTACCTGTCAGCTGAATGCCTGCTACTGTTATCTACCTAATCACCTTTCTCTGAATAACAACAACCCATTTCAAATCCATTGGAAGTAAATTGAGATAATGACTTGGGTGACAACTTTGCGTTCTCAAAAATAGGTCATGTTGTGCCCAGTTTTCACTCTTCTGCATAAAAAGAATGCTAATGGCCTTTGAATGAAATTGTTTTCTAGGTCGTGCCTATATCACAAAGACTAACAGTCTCCATGGCTTCAAAAGGATCCAAAGAAATTTTGGCAACCTTCGACTCTTTTAATAAAACTCCATGCCCAATTTGCAAAGCCTGAAATTTAGATGACTAACGTGCTACATTTGCATTCTTGGGCATTGAATACGCTTCAAGAATACAAAAGACCCTTGACGACTGGCATTTGCGTTTCTAGGAAGGTAATTATCTGTATGTATGGCCGGAGCTAGTGGATTCTTTGGGTCATGGGTTGTTCCTTTGTTGTTAGAATGTTATGTACAGGGAACTATTCACGATCTCGACGAGAACAAAATGCGTTCATATTGTTTTCTGTTCAACGAGAGAGTTTACAAGTACTATATTGTTTTCTGTTCAACGAGAGAGTTTACAAGTACTTCATTATCAGTGTGAAAACGGGTATCAAAGAGTGTATGTGTGACCAGGGCCAGTGGATTCATTGGGTTTTGGGTTGTTCGTTTTCTGTTAGAATGAGGCTATTTTACTATGCAGGGAATTGTTCAAGATTTCGGTAAGGAAAATTGTGTTCAATATGTTTTCGGTAAGGAAAATTGTCCTTGTTTTTTGGGTTATGGTAAATCCCATGTTGGTGATGATTTCAAATGAAAATAGCAAATGATGGTGATGATTTCAAATGAAAATAGCAAATGAGAACGAGACCAGGCACTTTGAGGCCATGAAAGGAGACAAGGAGATGGTGATGATTTCAAATGAAAATAACACATGAGAACCAAACCAGGCACTTTGAGGCCATGAAAGGAGCCAAGGAGACACTGAAAAATGTTTCAAATAGAGATGCTGGATTATGATTCTATCAAGGCTTGCATTGATGGGTCTGTTGGTGTTTTACATTTAGCGTCCTCTTGTATTGTCGATGAGGAGAACGACCAAAAGTGAGTTTTGGGTGATCTATTTTTCTAGGCCAACTGATAGTTATGATTGTAAGGTTTTGCTATTCATGAAGTTAACATGTCCTCAACCATTAATTGATTGATTTCACATTCTACTATTTCATAGGGATTATAGGGCTTATTTAATGAAGATGACCTAGATACATTAGTTAACAACTATTTTCTTAATTAGAGGAGTTAGGAGTTAGGGTGAGATCATAACATGCATGCATCCTTTCAAGGGATCAAAATTTCTTGGACATTGAGATGGTTAAGACAACACTCACATTTGTCCAAAACAACCTTACACTACAACCAAATGGATCCTTCCTCTTAGTTGGTTTGAACTCTGTAAGAGCATTTTTTTCAAGCAAGAGACATGAAAGATTGGGTGGAGCTTAGAATCACTAGGTAGTGCCAATTTGTAAGTGATTGGGCCTATAATTTGAGTATAGTATAGTGCTCATAAAACTTAGGGGCTAACTTTCAATGACTCTTCTCCTTGAGTGATGTCAACTTAGAGGGTTGGGGATGCAATAACACTCAATCCCCTTCTTCAAAGTGGCATTTGAAGAGATATTGATCAGCTTGTCGCTTCAAGCGCGATTCTAGGCCAACACCAAATTACCCTTGAGGGTACGAAAAATGCTAGCATGTGTTGATAGGGTTTTGTCCACCTCCCGAACCTTAGAGAGAGTTGGTAAGTATGAGATCATTGATAGGGGAAGTTCTCCATAGACTACTCCAAAGATGATCATTTTAGTAGCACCATGATAGGTGGTATTATACCAACATTTGACTAGGGATAACTATTTGACCCATTGAGCTTGGTGGCCTATGAAAAAACAATGTAAATAGTCTTCCAAATGTTTGTTAACTAATTCTGTTTTTCCATGTGTTCGGGGGTACTATGCTATGTTGAGATTCAACTAGGTGCCCACGTGGGCTTCACCTTGTTGACTAATATCAACCTTGTTGACTAATATCTTATCACGTTAATTCATATTTGTGAAAAACAAAGTCAATATATTGTAGGTATTTGGGGGGAGGGGAGGGGAGGGAGAGCGGGATGTGGGGTATGGAGGGGTTTATAGGTATTGGGAGTATAAAAAGGGGTATTTGGTAAAAATATGGAATATCTAGTAAAAAAAGGGGTTTTTATTATTGGAAAGATGTATTGGGAGGTGGGTTCAACAAAAATATTTTGAGAGTTATTTATCAATATCTAGTGAAATTAGAGGTATTCTTTAATATCCCACAAACTTACATACTATGTCATAGGTTCACCTAGTGGAGATCCCTTGTAGGTACGTTGAAGTTACAAAAAATATTTGATGCTATGTCATAGGTTCACCTAGTGGATATACCTTGTAGGTATGTTGAAGTTACAAAAAGTATTTGAGTGACTGAATCTGTATAATTTGAGTGCCTTGAAGGTTTTTCACGATGCCGAATCCATTTATGAATTCAAAAATGTAATTTAAACAACAAAAAATGGTGATTTCACCAAGATCTATTTTGCCAGATTAAAGTGAAAAAATTCAAAAAATCAAATATTTAAACAATGCCTATAACCTATTATAAAATATTAGATATACAACATAACATATAAAACCCATGTAAATACTTCAACTTAATATATAAACCTTATATATAATACATTCATTATATATTATATAATATATATAAGACATTCAATATAATATTAACTTGTATAATACATTCATTATATATTATATAATATATATAAGACATTCAATATTAACTTATATAATACATTCATTATATATTATATAATATATATAAGACATTCAACGTAATATTAATATTAGCTTATTTCAAGTAATTTAATATATATTTTAAATTTTAAATATAAAATAGCTAGTATACGAAGTTGAGTAATTTACCAATTCATTTTAAATTTAATTTATTTTATTATATTTTTTAAATGAAATTCTAAATATAATATATTTATTATATGAATGGATATGAATATTTTATTTAATATATATATTCAGAAGTAAATTAGTAATTTACTTTATGATGATATTCATATTGTATTCAAAATTGATTTGTAACTATTTTTTTAATTATGAGTATTTTTTTTTAAAGTACTACTATAATTAATTATGAGTTTTCATCCACTATTGAAAATGTGACAACTCACCATCTTTAACTTAAACAATGCCAAGTCATCTTTAGGGGATGATGTCATCTTTTGAATTATGATTGGTTCTTATAAAATTGATTTTGGTGGTACATTTTTTTTTTCTTTTGAGGCCATTTTTTGACCTCAAAATTCCCTTAATGCTCATACTTCCTAGATAGAGCATTTGACACTACATTCTCCTTTTCCTTCTTGTATTTTAGTGACCCTCCTTAGATGTTATAGGGAGGACAACCTATACTCTAGGAAATATTTCAAGATGTGATGGTTTGTTTTAATATGGAAATGACACCCCATCAAGTAAGGATGCAATGTATCAATTGAATGAAGAATAACCAACTTTTCCTTCTCATATGTGAATTTGCCCAAGTTTCCATCACATAATTGTTGACTGGTGAAGGACAATGGGCGTCCCTTTTGCACCAACATTACCCCAATCCATCTACTAGAGGTGTCACATTCCACTACAAAAGTCTTATTGAAGTTGGAAAAGACAAATATTAAGGTAGTACACATAGCATCTTTTAAAGCTTAAAAGGCCTATTTGGCCTTCTCATTGCAACTAACGGCATTTATTTTTAGCAAGGTGGATATAATAAAAGGTTCCAAGTTATGAATAATTGCTACATGCTATGTTAAGTACCATTATTTAGAAGATTGGTGAGGGGAGTTTTTAGCATCTCGTCTTGTTTATCTTTTCCTTTTTGTCTTGGATATAATAAAAGGTTCCAAGTTGTGAATAATTGCTACATGTTATGTTAAGTATCATTATTTAGAACATTTTCCTTTTTGTCTAGGATATAATAAAAGGTTCCAAGTTGTGAATAATTTCTACATGCTATATTAGGTACCAATATTTAGAACATGTTTTATGATACATTGCTATGTTAGGTTCAACATTGTTTTTCTTATGAACCTTGTAAGCGCTTGTAAATGCAATTTTGACCTTAATTAAAAATTATTATGGATATCTTACGACAATGTTCTTAAATGCCATTTTAACTATGAAACTATTGAGTGATTGTACTTTACATCATTTTCTTGTTTTGACACCCAACCTACACTTCATGCTCTGTGTGTTTAAACCATCCTTAACCATTTTTTAGAATTGTGGATAACTCAATGTTGAGTATATTAAAAATGGCTCTTATTCTCAATCTCAAATAGCCTTTGGGAAATGAATTCCAGCATCTTAAAAATTGTTCTTAATGATTTCAATTTTTTTTTTTTATTCTTAAATTGATTTAAATATGTCAAATTTTCTAAATTACAAACTAACATAAATACAATAGGTTAAACTTTCAAAATTATAAGATAACATAAACACAATGTGTATTTAAATTGACTTAAATAAAATCAATCTTTTAAATTACAAACTAGCATAAATAGAATGTATATTAAACCTAAGCCTTTTTCAATAACATTCAACTAAACTTTTATGACTTATAACCATCATTAACATTTGATTAGCACATTTAATCTTATCTCGCAAACATCATTTCTAGGAAGAACTTAAAATTGGCTTGTGCAAAAAAATTTGAAAATAGTATATTTGAAAATGTATACTATAAGCCTTTTTCAATATCATTCAACTAAGCTTTTATGAATTATAACCATCATTAACGTTTGATTAACACATTTGATCTCATTTTGCAAACATCATTTATTTATAGGAACTATTAAAATTGCCTTGTGTAGAAAATTTGAAAATGTATATTGAATTTTAACCATTGTGAGTTTTTTTTAATATATTTGAAAATGTATATTGAACCTTTAACCATTGTGAGTCTTTTTTTTAATATCATTTAATTATTTTTTTATTACTTATAATTATCATTGATTTTTTATTAACATATTTGAACTCATTTTGTAAACATTATTTATAAGAACTACTTAAAATTGGTTTGTATAGAAAATTTGAAATTGTGTATTTAATGTTTATTTGGATATAGAACATAAACATCATGGGTATTAAACCTAAGTATTGTCAGTTTTTTTTAGTCTTATTCTAAATGTGTTATGTTTTTTTTTTTTTTTTTTTT
>SNQJ01S0010663.1:64604-77180 GCA_010110895.2 Picea sitchensis | reverse complement strand
AAATGCGTTGAACTCATTGAGCTGACGCTCAATGAATTCCTCTGAAAGGTATCTCTCTCGGAACCGTTCCTCGAACAGTTCCCATGACACGTCTTCCATGGCCATGTTCAGCTGCGGCAGGAGCGTCTTTCACCATAGAAGAGTGCTCCCCTTCAGTTGAAATACCACCATGCGGACCTTCATGTTGGAGGTATAATCGCGAAGTGCGAAGCACATCGACATATTCTGCAATCATGCCTCGGCGCCTGCACCATCCGAGGCACCAAAGAACTCAGGAAATTTTACCTTCTCGAGTTCACGGTGAAAGCTACCTGTAACGGCCGGTGCGCGCGGCGGAACCTTAGCAGGTGCCAGCGCCCTAGCCTCATCTCTATCCAAGCAGTTGATCAGCGCCTCAGACATGCGCTGAAAAGATCTCATCATCCCCACGACATCGGCAACTGTGATCTGCTCCTGTCCAAGAACCTGCTCGCCTCCCTGGGGGTTAGACCCCTCAGGCGTGGATGTTGCTGGAGGCGTTACGCCTCCTCCCCTAGCACCCCGACGTCTGCCTCCGCGGTGTCCTCTAACCATGATTACCTGCACGCACACAATCAAATCAATCAGCAACAGTATAATCAATCTAATCAAGTCAACGAAAGTCGTGGCGAATCCCAAGTCGCGGGTCGAACCAACTCTGATACCATATGTAACAGCCTCCTCGTCACGACAACATCTCTGAAAACAGGTGCAATTTTTTTTTTTGTTTAAGGTGTGTGCACGCGTGTAGAAGTAACAAACACACTTGACTCTACGTCTCCACTCGACAACCAACAAGATGCAACCACGATGTTCANACATACTGGGGGTGCACAGTAACAACACAGAGGGAAGAATCCATGGTGTTAGGGTTACTATTTCTGCACAGGAAAGCAGGGCGTTTAGTCTTATGTCTTCTCGAAAGAAGATTAGACAGGCTCCTGGCCGACTGCTCAGGCAGAAACTAGTAACCCGACCTTGAACAAGATGCAAGAAAAGACGAACACAACAGGACAACACACAACGTACAACAAGAAACTGCATGCATTAACGACGAACACTCAGAAAAATTTAGACTGACTTCCCATCCATCCTACCCTGCAGTGGTTAGGACCTCCAAGACACATAAGCAACGCTCAAGCCCAGGTTCCCATCGATTTTAACCATTTAAGGTCTTAGGGCTGGCGACTGTTCTGAGGAATATGGAGGTGTCTACATCCCACCCGACACAAGCAGACCAAGCACAACACAAGTCACAACCCAAAACCACGTTAAATAAAAGAACAACCACACCCTTATCATAAACCATGAGCAACGACTTCGCCAACATCCCGATTTTCCATCGAGCCAAGCTAGTCATAAATGCAGTCTAAGTTAATTGTCTAGAACGAGCTCACTTATCACGTCTAAGTGAAAATATCATCCAGGTACAATCTTCACTAGTCTTAAGAACAAGAGATTGCGCAACTTTTAGATCAAAAAGGTCATCGAGGTCACCTTCTAATTCAGCATTTAAGGACCTTACCATTTATGTGTTGTCAACATTAATAAAATTTGAAAGTCCTTACAATAAATTAACCATATCATTATATTTTACTACTATGACAAATAACATAACAATGCTCTTACATTTCAAGTGTTATCAAAGCAATCCTAGCCTCCATCCGAATTGCAAGGACATCTCATTTACATGTTTCAACGAAAATTATACTGACCTTACATTTACAATAACATTACAAATAGAATAACAATGACATTTCTATTTTATGTTATCTACACTAAAGTTATACACTATAATATATCGGAACAACATTACTCTTACATATTTCCGAAACAATAATTACTATGGCATTACCCTTCCAATAACGAGGTAATTTACAACCATAATGCAATAATTAACGCAATGTCCTAAATCATATGACGCAATCATGTAAACTTTACATTCACCTTTATTCAATGATCTAAACTTTATGATTCAATAGACAATGATTCAAAACCAATAATTGTCTCAACAACGCAATGTACATAACTCCAAAATTAACGCAACTTCAACATCGTTTATCGTCGGTACTAAGGTAAATAAACATTGACTAAATGATCTAAATGTAGAAATCAATAAGGTAACATTAATACTGCCATCTAAACGTATGGATGACCTAAATGCATAAAGTAACCTTAACCGTAACATTTTAAATCAAAATAACCTTGCAATAGTAACAATCACATTACAAGACAATGATAATTAACACGGCAAGTACCGCGATAAGCATGACATTACCACAACCAATCAACATCACCATTAACAAGCTATCTACATTAAGGCAGTAGAATTAGAGCATCAATGTTAACTTCTTAAAATTACTCATCACTACCACCGTATAGCTTGGGAGTGGACGTTTAATCAACTGGGGACAAGGCAACTCTAAAATTACAAGTCTGGATGATCAGGGTCAACTTCATAACTTGTCATAACTCACAACTACCTAAGGCAGCTTGTTAAGGCATAACCTAGTCTTATAACCCATTGGATTTTCACAGATAAACAATACAATCATTACACCAATATCACTGGAAGTTACTATTGTTGGGTATGTGTTATATTCTTTGCATGTGTGTGTGTGTGGGTGCGTCAGATATGACAACTGCGGTTTTTTGCTATTTTTAGCGGATTTTCCTATTTTTAGCTGATTTGTAAATTAATCCCGGATTAAGGGATTAGGGTTTTGGTATCTACAGAATACCTAAAAACATTGTATATATTGTATGGCGAATGGTGAAATTCGATATAATGAAAATAAGAAAGGTTTTCCCGGTTGAAACCTTGACAGGATTAGGTTTTGCATCTGGCTTAATACCTAAAACATTGTATATTGTATGGCTAATGGTGAAATTCGATATATCGAAATAAGAAAGGTTTTCCGCTGAGGGTTTCGTAAAATCGCGGTAACTGTGGTAAGGAGCCATTGATTAATTTTTGTATTGCTTAAGAATCTATATGCATTGTTTTACTCACAAAAGTTTGAAACTTTACATGTGGTATCAGAGCACGCTTTTAGCTTTAGGGGGACGAGCTTTGTTGCTGAGGGTTTGGCTCGGTCTGACAGATCAAGTTTATCTTGGTCTGTGATAAACCCAAGTTTAGTGGGAGCTTTGGATATTCAAGTAAAGTAAAAGGAATGGCTAGCCCATCTAGAATCGAGATAGAGAAGTTCAACGGTAAAAACTTTGAGTCATGGGAATCTCAAGATGGAGGACCTTCTTGTAGACAAAGAACAATGATCATTGTGGATCCTGGTAATAATAACCTACCCGGTACACCATCTGAAGCAATACGTAATTCACCGTACACAACCTACCATTACATAAACTACTAGTACACCAGTTACGGGTATGTCAAAGGAAGATTGGGACAAGTTGAATAGAAGAGAAAGGAGTACCATTCACCGCCTAGTGATTCGTGTTGTTGAATGTCTCGAGAATCTGCCGCGAACTATGGGATAAGTTAGGAATTTGTATCAATCAAAGTCCCCTGGTAAACAAGTTGTTTCTTCTCAAGAAGCAAAGCTCAGATCATCTAAGGATGGAAGATGGAGACCCCAGATGTAACATCCAATGCCTTTAATACTCGGGGTCAACTTGTCTCTGTTAATATTTTGATTGCAGAAGAAGATAAGTATTACTTTGTTATGTTCTTGCCGACTCGATAATCTAGTTGTAGCAATAGGTAGTACCACTCAATTGCATTGAAGTATGAGTAGGAAGTTGCATCCCTTGTTATCCTAAGAGATGAGGCGAAAAGCATGGATGGTCACAACAAAGATGCTTTTATTTGTAAGAGGGCTGCATCAAGACAGAACCCCGTAAGTCTTCGATGGAGATCTAAATCTACGTGTAGATCTAAGTCCCCAGGAAAACATTTGAGGAAATGGCCGGAATTGTGGTAAACAAGGCATTATAAGAAAGATCGCAGTTCAAGAAGGTTGAAAACCAAAGGGTTCTGATAGTAACTCTTCCACGGAGGTGAAAAACCTCCACTGAAGAAGGAAATGATGTTTACCAGCATCTACAAGTACACATGAAGACCATGGTGTATGGTTGATCGACTCGTGTGCATCATACCATATGACTCCTCACAGGGAGGGTTTCTCTGAATATGAAAAATATTCTAGAGATGACCTGACAAAATAAAAATCTTGGACGGAAGGGTTGTTGCTAAATGATGAAGGATTAGAACCTCCCTCGGGTTCTACACATTCCAACACTAGCCGTGAGCCCCATATATGTAAGCAAGTTGAGTCATGCAGGAGTGAAAAACCCAGATTTTAAAAGGACACTTGCAAGATGGTACGTAGGGAGCAATGGTGTTGATGAGGGAGTTCATTGTGGAACTTTTGTACAAGTTGTTGGGAAGAACTTATACTAATGGTGTAATAGTTATGTTGTCCCCGAGCAGATAAATAATGGCGAGACAAGACCAATATTGTCCCAGTAAAGAAGACCATGTTGTGGCATCAAAGATTGGGGCATATTGAGAAAAGGGCCTTCAACACTACTCTATAAAGGTATGATTGAAGGTATTTCTAATTGCACTCCTGGATTTTGATTTCGCGGAAAATTGCATATATGGTAAATAAAATCAGGTAAGATTCCCATCTGGCCGTGCTACAAGAGCAAAGGGGATCTTTAGAGTTGATACACGTTGATGTGTTTGGACCTGTTCCTGCTCCATCCCTTGGTAAATCTATGTATTATGTTTCATTCATAGATGATTTTCAAGGAACACATGGATTTATTTTCTAAGAAAGAAATCGAGGTATTTTGATAAATTTAAAGAGTTTTAAGGCTCAGAAAATCGGATGAGAAGAAAAGCCAAAGGCAGCTTGAGAACGTATAATGGTGGAGAATTCTACAATGGAAATGTAATTCAAGAATTCTCAGAAGAAGTGTGGTATAGCAAGGCATAAGATTACTCCATACACTCCCTAGAATGGAGTTGCAAAAGGATGAACAGACACTGATGGAAAAAGCAAGGAGGATGCCTGCTGGTGCCGGGTTAGAACAAGAATTCGGGCATAAGCAGTGAGTACAGCATGTTACATGGTCAATAGATCACCACGTCAAGGATGATACAACTTACATGAGGTATGGTCTGGAAAGAACTCCTCTCTTCAACATCTTAGAGTGTTTGGTTGTGATGCTTATGTACATGTTCCAGGAAAAGAGGATTGCTCGATAATAAAGTCAAAATTATACCTTTATTGGTTATAAAGATGGTGTGAAAGGTTATAAGCTTTGGAACCCAGAAAAACCAAGAAAACTGCTTACAGTCGAGATGTTGTTTTCGTGAGAGGTAAAAGATGTGTCCAAACAAGAATTCTTGCACCAACACAAGATGAACCCAGAAAATAGCTTGAGTTGGATGATGCAAAATAAGGACCATCCAAGAAGAGGAAGGTGAGGAAAGGTATGTATATTAGCGAACCTCATACCCCCAAAGATTGAGGAGACTGAGATAGAAGGCAACTTAGAGGTATAGTCCACACCGATTGCCCAATTTTTTTTATCTATTATCGATGATGATCCTAACCTGCCGTGGAAGGAATTCAAGCAGAGGATAGTAAACTCCGAAAAGGCCATGGTTGAAGAAATGGATGCCTTGATAAGAATGAGGTATTGGGATATAGTTGAGCTTCCAAATAGAAGAAAACTGGCCATAGCAATGGTTGTTCAAGAAGAAGTTTAACGTATAAGGTAAAGTGGAGAAATACAAAAGCCTCGGTTAGTAGCAAAAGGTTATTCCCGTAGAGGAATCTGACTTTGGTGAGATTTTTTCTCCGCTGCTAAGTTAACTTCTACTAAGTATTTATTTTATCTATTGCTGCCGCTTTTGATCTTGAAGTGGAACAAACACGTGAAGACAACATTCCTACATGGGGATCCTCGAAGAAGAAATCTACGAAGTTCGTAAGGATTTTGTAGTGAAGGGAAAGAAAAAGAGCTAGTCCTCAGAAGCCAAAAGAAGTCACTATACGGTCTGGGGCAATCACCTAGGATGTGGTACCAAAAGTTTGACACATACATACTTGGATTGGGATTTGTAAGAAGGTGGTTGATCAATCGTATATTCCAAGCAAGATTGGTAATCACTTCATTTTATGTAGTGTTGTATGTTGGATGACATGTTGTTGATAGGAAATAACATGGATGTTATCAAGGAGGTGAAATCACAGCCTATCCTCCAAATTTGACATGAAGGATCTCTGCTGATAACTTCTTCGAATGGAGATTAAAAGAGATCATGCAAACAAGAAACTCCTCGCTGAATCAAAGAAAATATGTTGGAACGATATTGCGTGGTGGCTAGTTTAATATGCATGGAAGTAAACCGTCAAGGTTCCTATTCCTATAGGTGTAAAGTTATCTATAAAATAGTGTCCCAAGACACAAGAAGAAGAAGAGGACATGTCCCATGTCCCATATGCCATCGTAGTTGGCGTTTGATGTATGCAATGGTTTGTACTGCACTGGACATTGTATTGATGCATATGTAGTGGGAGTTTTGAGCGTGTATATGTCAAAACTGTGGAAGGAGCATTGGACAAGAAAGAGGGTCTTCGTGTATCTTCGGTGGCACCACCAGTTATGGATTGTGCTACCAAGGAAGACCATGATTGGACAAGAGTGGTGGGACATTACTACATGGTTTCTGCTCGATGCAGATCAATATCGAGGATTGATAAGATCTACAAGTGGGTATGTGTTTAACTCATTTGGAGGAGCAACCGCTTGGATGAGAAAAAGATGTGTTGTAGTGGCACTCTCAACTGGCTTAAGATGAATACATGGCAGCCACTCATGCAAGCAAGGAAGTGATATGGTTACAAACATTGTGTTCTGTGTATTGGGTTAAGGCTGCTAAAGAGATTAGATCAGGATACCGAGTGAAATATTTCTCGCAAAGAACCCAAATTATCATTCAAGACAAAGCATATTGATGTTCAAGATCACTTGTGAGAGACATGGTTGAGGAAAAGAAGGCGTTGGTCGGAAAAGGTTGACACTTTGAAGAATGCCGCAGATTCATTGACAAAGTCCATGAGCACATAAAAGTTCTCTTGGTGTAGAGTAACAATGGGCATCAAGGTTCCTCGATTGTTGACTATATAATCCCTCGACCCCTGATGCAAAGAAACAACAAGTGGAGAATGTTGGGTATGTGTTATATTCTTTTCTATGTGTAGGTGGTGCTGATATTTATAATCAGATCTCGACGATCCCTACACCTAGATTTCCCTACACCTAGATTTTGGGCGGTTTTTTCTATTATTAGCGGATTTTTCTATTTTAAGCCGATTTGGTAAATTAATCCCATTAAGGGATTAGGGTTTTGCATTCACGGAATACCTAAAAACATTGTATATTGTATGCTTAATGGTGAAATTCGATATAAAGAAAAAAAGAAAGGTTTTCCCGATTTAGAGTTTCCAGTATAAATCTCTCGGTAACTGCGGTATGAACCATTGATTAATTCTCTCAGAATGCTTAAGAATCTATACATTGCTTTTATTTCCCTCACAGTGTTTAAAAACTTACAACATCAATACTGTAACCTCCATAGCAAGTTTATCTTAATAGTTTTTATTTATTATTATTTTTCTATTTTTTTTTCCTTTATTGATAAAAGATCCATGATACCTTAAGTAAAACTTAATGAAAATTTACCACCGAGTAAACGCAAGTAAAAATCTTCGTTACATCTTGGGGTTAGAGGGGTCTTTAACATCTCCGGTCATAATGTGGTTGAATTTGAGACAGTAATTACTGGCCACTATCGGTAGAAAAATCAGGAACATAATTATACGATCAGCTAACAATGAGGCGCAAAACAGGGAAACCCGAATCAGCTCGCGTGCACCCCGCAGACTCACGGATTTACTGAAATGTAAAAATTTAAAGGTGGCCAGACAGAAAGCAATTCACTGTCCCAACAGAGAATGATCCAGTGCTGACTTTACCATTCAACGCAGACATGATAATTCGCACCTACCGATCAAGTGATTTGCAACGGTGGGGTATCCTCCAAATCGCAGAGTGATTAAACCACCAATTGCAGAAATAAAAACGCAGCAGTAAGACGCTTTAAAACAATGCGCGCATCTGTGCAATCACACGTTGATTTAGGAACGCACCTATCCATTAGAACGATATGACACATACGGCAACCCACACATGGAAATAAATTCCCAGGTCTATGGAGACACCCAACAATAACGTATAACGCAGGCCATTAACAGGAAAACTCCCACAGTCACTGAAGATGGCTACCATAACTCAACGCAGACCACAAGGAACGCAGAGATTGAAGTTAATAAAAACGCAGTGAGTTTTAGAAACGCGGGGTGGGTTAACCTCCACGCAGACCCCAACAAGGGCGCAGGAAACCACATGGGAAATGCCAGACACTTTGTAGTACCAAACTGTCACTCTACTCCATGAAATTTGCAGCAACAGGGTAAACGAAATGCCAGAGCGAACGCAGGAATAGAATGGCCATTCACCCATGAATTTACGTAAAAATCCAAACGTTCGCCAGGCGATTTACAAGAACATAAGGTCAATCCACTAAACAAATTTACGGCTATAATGTACAGCGAAACGCCCAAACGATTTCCATCGCCGCGAACCCCAAGCATAGGTCCAATTCCAAAATAACAGTGGTAATGACTTGCAGAGGAGAGGGGACGATTATGCGACACAATCAGGGCTGACTAACATAGGAATAAAGAAAAAACAAGGGGCACGACATCTACCAGGCTTGACACAGAAGTGTGTTAATCAATGTTTGTCTTTGGTTCTAATTAACGTAAAATATAACCTTTGTTCACGTGGGTAGTTGGCATCAAGAACTGATTTAAATACGGAGGTTCCTCAATAGCTAAAATTTGCATTCTAAATCCCAAAAATCCATGGAGAATAAATCTGTACAAGGGTTCCCATCATACTTATCACAAGAGAAATTTGAATAATAAGAAAAAAAAAAATGCAGCAGCTACGCTTATAATCACAGAGTAGACAAGTATGGCAGCCATTAAATCTAATCGCAACCCATAATTTTGATATCATCATATTCCATAATTCATCCCATTCTACCAAAACAACCATCATTGTCTCAACGCTTTCCTCTGCGGTGTCGCCCGCGACTCTATGTCGCCTCCTCCTGGCTTCCTCAAGGCCAAGCCCCTCGCCTTCACACCGCATCGTAGAGACTACACCTGCATTCTCCCACCAATCGCTAGGGTACTCTCAAGGCTTCCCCTTAGCCCCCGAAAGAAAGGGGCCACACAAGATCCAAAGATAAGACTGTAGCCTTCTCACTCGCCTCCAATGTTGAGCTACCACTCCAATACACCGAGAAATTCCTAACTCCTCACAAGCAAACAATAAAGCCAAAATATCCGGATGCAGAACGTGCTATGCTCACCATTCCTCCATTCTTCCTTCTTCTTTTCCCCTTCTTTATAGAAATTTGAGACCCACCTACTTTCCTGTACCATATTAATTTAATTTTTAATGACAATCCTCTGTTCTCTCATTCAAGTGCTCACTATCCCATGTTTCTCCAAATTAATTACTAATTTAAATAAAAGACTCATTTCCCCTCACTCCTAAAGTCGCCTTCTCTCCTAAAATTACTCCTAGGGTTCCTAGGATCCTCCTCATGCTTTTAATAACTTCCTAAAATGAAGTTTCTGATTTTAGTAACTCCTAAATGCTAATTCCTTTTCGCTTTTACCAATTCTATGTCTCCTACTTCCTTCCATTATTAAGTTTCCTTAATACGAAGCTTCCTTATTTCTATTAATTGTTCCCTTTCCCCATTTTTTCTAAAACCCAATAAGATAAATGCACTTATTAACCTTTCATTATATTTTTAAAATCCAAACTTTTTATAATTCCCCACACTTTTAATAATTTTAATTTTCTTTAAAAATTTAAAACCATGGGTTTCAATCAATTTATCCCCTTCATTACTTTACATCTTAGTCTATCTATCTATGCCATTAGTTACACAAATCACAATCAAAGGGAAAAAAGCACTCCCTCAAACTAGTAACTCGATTTTTCTTGAACATTGCAATGGGTTGACTGAATAGTCAACCATCGACATGGAAAATTATTATTAAAATATGTCATTAATTATAATATTAATGTTTATAATTTATATGGACATCATGTTGATAAATATTAATGAGAGTGATTGATAACTCCATGATATTTACAAAGAAGTTAATGGTAATGGTTGTAGTATTAAAACAAATTACAAGTTAAAGTTTTTTTAATTTCAATCTATACATTATATAAGAAAAAATATATTGTAAGTGAAAATGTTAATAATCATAATAATATATTAAAATAATAAGTTAGTAATATATTAAATAATAAGTTAGTTTGATGTGTTAGTTTAGTGGCTAAGTGTAAGTGTTCTGAATTACAAGCAAGAAGTGTTGACTGAGTTCGAAAGTTGGGGTTTACTTTATGGTATTTTTTATATTTGTGGGCCACATTATATGTCCCTACTAGGTCAGGTGCAGAATAGTTTACGTTGTTCGCTTTGCATTGGGTACCATCCTCTTCCTAGGGATCTACTTTCCAAGAAAATAAATATATCAAATGACAAGTTAATAACTTCCCTATATGGGATAATAGGAATGGATTGGGACATGTGAGAGGTTAATGTATCACTAGAGGATAGGGATAATAATTTCTAGTGCATAACGTTGGTTGTGGAGCCTAATTCATCTTCTTGATCTCGTGAGGGTTTTTAAGGTCACAAATTTGATGGTAGAATTTATGTTGGTACCTTTTTTCCCTAGAAGGAAAACCCTCTCTTATGAGGGAATTGTATTATGCTTGTGTATTATTGCTAATATTGTATTTTGAGAGAGGAGACTTATGAGAGAAAGAAGAGAGGATCGAGTATCGACAAAAGTAGGGTTGTATCCATTCATTTTATTCTAATAATAATAAAAAGGACCTAGCAATTTATTTGGTGGACGTAGCTCACACCGGGTGAACCATATATCTATGGTTCTATTGTATTGTGTATCTTCCGTTTTATTTCCACATTTGTTTTATTTTAGTGTTTCACATCCCATTTTTCAACAACCTGGTATCAGAGTGAAAGACAACTTGTAGGAAAAGAGGGTTCATGGTCTGAGTGGGAGAAATGATTTAAAGATGGAAAGTTTAGGGTTGGGAAATTTAATGGCCAAAACTAATAGTTATGGAAAATGCGTATTAAGACTATTTATACAGAAGGATCTATTCCTACCATCGGGTGGAATAAAAAGCAGTTTACTCTAATTCATGGAGGATGAAGAATGGTAGGTTCTTGATAGAAAGGTATTGGAACAATATGGATGAGCCTAGAAGCATCAGTGGATTTAAATATTTAAAAGAAAGACAAATCCAAGGAGTTGATGGAGACATTACACCATGAACAACCCTCAAGGCCCAATATTTCTAATGAAACAATTATTTAATATGAAGATGTCGTATGGTGGCTTGTTGCAGATCATTTAAAATGAATTTAATATGGTTACTAATCAACTAAGTTCTCAGAAAAGTGGACTTTGATGATGAGGTCGCAGCTCTTTTAATCCCATGCTCATTGCTAAACATGGATGATTTTAAGGATGGAAATTTATTTTAAAATGTAGAAACCTTGGCGAATCTTAGTAATCCTTCATATGCCAACTATAAATGTTTGGTGATATTTTTGTAAAAATATTCAAATTTCTAAGGATTCTATATAGTTTGTATAAAACTTTGACTATTTTTAAGGTAAAATAATTTTATCCTATATAATTTGGGCAAATCATTTTTAGAATAGCGAATTTTTTTTTGGGAAAAACCAATGAAAATTATCCCATGAGCAAAATTTAGCCCCTAAAATCATCCCTGTTGCTAAAAAGATGGAATGGCTTGGTCATGGTTGTAAGTAATTGTGTCTCTGGTTAAAACACTCTAAAATTTGATGATGTTGTTGGTTTTATCCTTAGCGAGGAAATGCAACTGAAAAGCACAGGTGAGACATTAGGTAATGCATTAAACATGGAGGACATGGTAAGACAAAAGGATAGAGGAAAGTCTCAGGGAACTGCAAGAATTATAGAAAGGGCAGATCCAAATACGGGCTGGGAAAGATAGAGTGATGGAATTGTGGGAAGAAAGGACATATGAAGAAAGACTGCAGAGCTCCAAAGAAACAAAGAGATGCACAATAAGAGAAAAATCAAGAAGCAAATATAATGGGTGATGTGTTACAAGATGCTTTGATTCTTTCTATAGATAATATTTCAAAGTCTTGTGTAGTAGATTCAGGGGCTTCATTTCATGCCACACCCCATAGGAGACATTTTCTAGATTATATTCAAGGTGATTTTGGACAGGTTCATTTGAGTGATGATGCACCATGCAAAATTGTTGGAATGGGTAAGGTACAAATAAAGCAAAAGAATGGAAACCAATGGTTATTGAAAGAGGTAAGACATGTTC
>SNQJ01S0010663.1:20652-44999 GCA_010110895.2 Picea sitchensis | reverse complement strand
TTGTATATCAAATGGACCACACTGCGGCAAGAAAGAGACCAAGCAGTGCCAGATTTCACAAATGTCTTCCATACCTTGTGCACCAAGCTAGGTATCAAAGATTCATAGCAACATATGGTGCTCAAGTATCATGGTGCTCTGCATAGATACATCCAAACCAAAATGGAATTTTTGGACATCTCATCCTTGGGTGTGGCCTATCGATATGCCGTCAAAATCGAGCAAAAGATCAAACAAAAGACACTAAAATTTGGGCTTGGGAACCCCACACAACAAAAGCCAGGAAAGGGTGGACCCAACCCACAGAACAAATGAAAGAGAAAATATGGATAGTATCAGGACAACTAGTCCCATCCGTAAGCAAAGAAGGACACTGGAAAGATAAAGAAAGATACCAGGAAGTGGTGCGACTTCCATAAGAGCCCTTGGAATAAATCTTCTAACTGCCGCTCAAAGTAGTCATTGGTGGCTGAAGTGAAAGCCTCTGAATTAGATGGGAGTTTTGACTCTGAGCCAGAACCAGAAAGGGGAAGACGGATCATTGACGTGGAACCTAGTGCCACCGTTGCTACCACCAAGCTCCAGCATGGTGAACCAGATAATCCAGAAGAAGGAGAGCACCTCTTCCATTCACAAATGTGGGTAAAAGGCACCCCACTACATTCCATCATTGATAGCGGTAGCCAGAAGAACCTCATCTCAGTAGAGGTCTTCAAGTGGTTGGACCTACCGACAACACTACACCCACAACCCTACACCATTGGATGGCTCGAACAAGGAAGCGATCTTCGCATCAACCAACAATGTCGAATGCTGTACGACATCAAGCCCTTCGAGGATGAGGTATTGTGTGATGTTTCCCCTCTCAAATTTTGTGATGTTCTTTTGGGCCAACCTTATTTATGTTAACGTCATGTTGTATATGAGTCTAGGCCTCATAGTGTTATTATTACCTTGAACAAGAAATTGTACAGGATACCTGAGGCAGTCACACCTAGTGTTATTTCCTTGATCCCTGCTAAGCAATGCATGACAGTCATCTCCCAGATGGTGAAGTTTGTCTTCTTCATGATTTGCTCTCAGAATAAGCGAAATATCACAGCCACATCCAGGGTCTCTGTGGCCGACCTCTCCACATAGCAAAAGAAAGTAGATAAGGTCATGGAAGAATACTCGAATATCTTCTCCTCACCTACCGAGGTACCTCTACACTGCCAGGTCAATCACCCCATCAATCTGACCCTTGGCGCACCACTTCCCAATGGGGCATTCTATCATGACTCTTAGTTAGAGAATGAAGAGATCAAGCGACAGATCCAAGAACTTCTCCACAAGGGTTACATCCATCCCAATTCATCACCTTGCGGGAGCCCAATCATGCTAGTACAGAAAAAAGATGGAACTCGACAACTCTGCATTGATTATCGGGCTCTGAATAAAATCACGGTCAGGAACTGGTACCCGATTCCCCGAATTGACGAACTCCTTGATCAACTCATGGGGGACAAATACTTGAGTAAGATTGATCTGAAGTTTGGCTACCACCATGTCCTGATAGAACAAACAGAAGTATGGAAGACCACCTTCAAGTAAAAGGAAGGCCTTTTTGAATGGTTGGTCATGCCCTTTGGTTTGAAAAATGCTCCAACCACTTTCATGAGGATGATGGATGATATCTTGTGACCATTCACCAATACTTGTGTAGTGGTGTATTTGGATGACATTCTCATTTACAACAAGACTTGGGTCAAACACTTGCAACATATTCAACAAATTATGCACACCCTGCGGCAACACAAGCTATATGCCAACTTGGAAAAATTCTCCTTCAGAATGGATTGGGTCCATTACCTGAGATACATCATTGATCAACATGGCATACATGTGGATCCAACCAAGATCCAAGTCATCTGTGACTGGCCAACCCCAACCACACTCACTGAGCTTCATAGCTTCTTGGGCCTTGCCAATTTATACCACAGGTTCGTGATGGGATTCTCCCATATTTCATGGGCCATCAACCAAATAACTAGGGGTGGTGGTAAGGAAATATTTACGTGGGGCTTGTCCCAACAACAAGCGTTTTATGATTTGAAGTAGCACTTATGCTCAGCCCGAGTACTTTCACTACCAGACCTGGAACAACCCTTTGAGATCGAGACAAATGCTTCAGAATATGCTATGGGCATCGTTCTCACTTAGCATGGCCACCCCTTGGCCTATCATAGTGAGACACTATCAGATGATGTCTGTAAGTACCCTACTTACAACAAAGAAATGTACTCAATTGTGCAAGCTTGCCACTAGTGGAGATATTACATTCTTGGGAAGGAGACAATCATCCACACTGATCATAAGCCACTGCATCTCATGCAGACACAAGGCAAATTGTAGAATAACTTCCATCAAAAGTGGTCCACATACTTGAAGCAAATCCACCTCAATATCAAGTATAAAACAGGAAGCACCAATCGTGTCGCTTATTGCCTCAGCAGACCGCCAGTCCCGACACTCACCACGGTGCTAGAATCTTGCGACCATGAGACCTCTGGATGGCCCCAACTTTATGAGACAGAGCTGGACGTTTCCACCACCTACCAAATGTTGGGTGCAAACGCAGTTGTCGATAATTTCCATCTTCAGGATGGGTTGTTGTGTCATCTAGGCCATATTTGTGTTCCATCAAGCAAGTGATAGAAGATGATATGGGAATCCCACTACAGTCGGGTGGTAGGACACTTCGGCGTTGAAAAGACAGTGGCGATACTACAAAAACATTTCTACTGGACAAAACTTCGACATGAGGTCAACAAGTATATCAGGTCCTGCACTACCAATGCTATTGCCAAACTGACCACTAAGAAATAGGGCATGTACACCCCTCTTCCTACTCCTGACAGGCCATGGGAATCCATCTAAATGGACTACATGTCGGGCCTCCTGTCCACCAAGCGAGGAAATGACTATATTTTTTTGGTTGTTGATCGCTTTTCTAAGATGGCGATTATGGTTGCCTGCAAGAAGAACATCACAACAAGGGCCATTTCCAAGATATTCTTTGAACGAGTCTGGGTACATTTTGGAATCCCACAAACCAGTGTCTCAAATCAGGACAGTTGATTTCTCATCACATTATGGTCGAGCCTCTGGTCACTGCTAGACACCAAGCTCACTAATTCCACAACCTTCCACCCCTAGACAGATTGCCAAACTGAGGTCGTAAATCGAATGATTTTGCATTTCCTTCGCATGTATAATTAAAATCACCCTCACACATGGGATTAGAGCCTTCCCTATCTCCAGCATAGCTACAACTGAGCCCTACATAACTCAACCAACCACAACCCCTTTCAGGTGGGTTTGGGATTCCAACCATTGGGTCCCATAGATGTTGCACTTCCCCTTGCGGTCACCTGGACCGAATCATCTCCCACTCCAACAGAAGCTAACAAAGCCACCCAATTCATTGAGTGGATCCAACACATCCGCCAACAGGTTCAGGATATCCTACAGAAGTCCAATGACAAGTACAAGCAACGCCATGATCAACATCAGGTGCCACATAAGTTTAAGGTGGGTGACAAATTTTGGTTTCACTTGCAGAAAGGATGCCTTACAGGACCCCATCGGAAGCTAATCCCACTCCGTTATGGGTTGTAAACCATCACCAAGGCCGTGGGGGATAATGATTTTGAGCTCAACATTCCTCCTTTCCTTGGCCTGCACCCGATGTTCAATGTGGATCTCCTTTGCCCTTATTTCCCACCATTATTGGACACCTCAGAAGTAGTAGAACAACTGACGCCAACATAGCTCAACCCCGACTGCATACAATAGGAATCCAATCATTAGATTGTGGACACATATATCAAGGTCACTCTATAGCAAAGGATCAATCTTTATCAAGTCGTCAAAGCAGGGAACCTCCTACACCAAGGAAAGTGGCTCACCTGGGGCCAAACTCAGCAGAAATTTCCTCATCGGATAGGGGAACTCAACACAATGAAGACCATTTATTCCTCAGGAGTGAGGATTGATCCAGGTGGATATCAGTGGCCAGCCACCTTTTCCAACTGGCTCAAAACAGTTTTCTGGAAATTTTGGTAATTTATTATTTTTAGCAGTTTTTCACTTCCGAAGCCGTTTTGAGGCCCTAAACGATGTTTTTTGGGAAAACAGTGAGAAATATTGAATTTCTTTACATATTTCCCCCAAAATGAATCTTCTCGATGATATCTTTCCAACGGGCTATTAGACACCTAAAACGAAGATCGTATGCAAAAGTTTACGACTCCGGGAAGTTGATGTACTAACTTACCCAAACGGGGCCTGGATGACTTTTGGCACTTCATCTCCTAGGGTTAGGGTTTTGGATGTCTAGGGTTTTTGGCATTCCTATTTATTGTAAAAATGCCTTCAGAGTCTCATTGTAATCATCTTTTTGAGAATGAGAGAAACCGTCACATCTCTCTTCTCAGAGATAAGTCGCCACCATTCCAACAAGCTTGTTTCCGCTGCATTTTACAGTTTCAGCTTATTTCCTTATTGAATAGAAAACCAGTTTTACTGTATCTCTGTTATTTTGTGTTAAGAACCTATTAATAATCTGGTCATTTCATTATTCTCATAAAATCCAGATCATTATCTTTGAGGCCCTTCCAAGTGAATCTCTCCCTGACTTTCCTGTAGATTTTGAAGGACCCTAGATGTCCTGGCAATGGTGTATTGTGCATAACCTCCATGATTTTTTCATTTAGTGTATATTTTGGGACTAGATATATATGTTATTTGTAGTATATTATGTCATCCACCACTTTATACATGTCATCATGTACATTGTGGTACATCCCCTCACAAGCAAAATTTCTCTTGGAGTATTCCAACAAGAGCTAATATTTCCAATCCACTGAAACCTCTCCAAGTGAAAACACCTCTAGTTTTCCGGAGAGATCATTTGCAACTATATTCTTTTTCCCCTTTATGTACTCAATGTCAAAATCATAGTCATGCAGTTTGCAAACCCATTTCCATTTCCTTTCATTCGAGTCTTTCTTCCCTAGAAAGTGTCGCAAGATATTGTGGTATGTCTTAACCACAAATTTTCCACCTACTAGGTACTCTCTAAAATTTGCCAAAGCATGCATGATGGAGAGAATTTCCTTGTCATATATGGAATATAGTATTTTCGACTATGTGAGATTTCTTCTCTCATATGCAATCAAATTCCTCTGTTGCATCAAAATTTCTCCTATCCCTTTACCCAATGCATCACACTCAAGTAAAAAGGGATGAGTGAAGTTAGGAAGTGCTAAAACTGGGCATGCTGTTATCACTTCCTTCATGAGGTCAAATTTATTTTGAGCCTCTTAGGTCCATCTAAATACACCTTTATTTTTGATATCTATGAGTGATGCAGCCAAATGTGAAAACCCTTTCACAAACCATCTGTAATAACTGCAAATCCAAAATAAGCCACGTAGGTGTGTGATATTTTTAGGTGGTTTCCAATCCAATATAGCCTATATCTTCTCCCTGTGCATTGACCACATGTCCCAACTATAGAATCTCTCTCATGCCAAATTCACACTTCGACTCTTTGGCATATAGAGACTGGTCCTACACGATGCTCAGGATCTCATCCAAGTGCTTCATGTGATTCTCCCATGTCCTGCTATAAATCAAGATGTCATCAAAGAATACCAAGAGAAATTTCCTCAACTTATTTTTGAATATGTGATTCATGCATGAATGAAAAATTAGTTGGTGCATTAGTCAACCCAAAATGGCATGAACGAAAACTCGTAGTGCCCATAATGGCATTGGAAAGTCGTTTTTTGGATGTCTTTCCCTCTCACTCTAATCTAGTGGTAGCTTGATCGAAGGTTAATCTTCTAGAAATATACTTCCCCATGCAGCTCATCTATCCTCGGAATTGGGTACCTGTTTTTAATTTTCTTCTTATTCAACGCCCTGTAATCGATGCACATTCACATCATATCATCCTTATTTTTTACCAACACCAACAAAGAAGAGAATGATCTCGTACTCGAACTAATATGTCCCATATCAAGTATCTCCTTAATGGCCTTTCCATTCTCATCCTTGAACTTCTTAAGGTTCTTGTAGGGAGTGGTGATTACTGGTTTGGCTCCCTCCTACAACTCAATAGTGTGGTTGAATCCCCTATTGGGTGGTATCCCTAGTGGTATATTTCCAAATACCGGTCATGTCTACTCAATAGTGTTTGGATGTCCACATGATCTTGATGGATGATACCAGAAGGATTCTTAGTAGTGACCAAACACTCTACTGCATAAGCGACATCAACATGTCTGAATATTCCCTCCATACTTTTATCTCAGATGATCATATGAGAATCATTTGACATGCCTCTCAAGACCATTTTCATCCCATAAGTTTCCTTAAACTCCAACTCCATATCCTTGTAGTCAATCGTATGTCTCCCTATGGACACTCGCCAAGATGGAATTTTTTTTTTCGAACAAGTGGAATAGGTGGGTGGCCACTGATATCCACCTGGATCAATCCTCCCTCAGAAAGAAATGGTCTCCATCGCATTGAGTTTCTGGGGGAGAGGGGGAAGCGTTCGATGAACTTGAACCTTGGTGAGTTTCTTTCCTTGTTGGAGAAGTTGTGTTTCTTAGCTTGTTGAAGACTTTCACGAACCTGTTGCTGGTATGGTTGGACCTTTTTAACTAGTCGGGCTACCTGAGATGACTATGTGCAGAAGGACTCTTTTCTCTTTACTGCAATCTTGTCGACCTGCTTCTGTTGGATAAAAGGTGCTTGGACGAAGGCTATAGTGGTTGTAGTGTCCTTCTATTCATATTTTGAACAAATTGTGAAGAAGATGGATTTTGTATTATGAGATACTACCTTGCAGCACTGTTTAGGTAGGATAGTAGTTGGAACTACCGGTATTCTGTAGAGATGACCCCCGAGAGTAAAAATGACACTATGGGTTCGAGACTCATAAAAAACATGGAGCTTCCACATATATGGTTGGCCCAAAAGAAAATCACAGACATCCAATCGCGCAAAATCACATAATACCTCATCCTTGAAGGGATGGATTCCATATGGCAATCGATACTATTGACTCACACAAAGATCTCGTCCTTGGAAAAGCCACCCAATGTTGTATGGCTGTGGGTGTGGTGTTGTCAACAATCCCAAATGTTTGATGACCTCTACTGAGATGAGGTTCTTATGGATTCCTCTATCAAAAATGAAATGAAATGAGGTCCCCTTCACCCAGATCTGTGAATGGAAAAGGAACTCCCCCTCTTCAAGATTTGTTGGTTTTTCTTGTTGAATTGTTGCGTTCATGACAATAATAGTGAGGTCTGAGTTGATGATCTGTCTTCTACCAACATTTTCTGAATCAGATTCTAAATCAGGTGTCAACTCCTTGTCTTTGATCTCGACCACCAATGAATGTTTTGAGAGACATTCATTGGTGTTGTGTTAGGGGATTTTGTGGAAATCGCACCATTTTCTAGTGTCATTCTTTGTCTTTCCGTTACCCTTTTTTTCCAATGGATTGGAATGGTTTTCATAAGGATGGTTGTTAGGGCCATCTTTACCATACTTTATTTGTTGCGAATTCGCAGACCCGAACTCCTGCTTGTTCTGGTGCTTAAATTTATGCTCGATTTTAACAACATATTGATAAGCAACACCGAGTGATGAGATGTCCAGAAAATCTATTTCAGTTTGGATGTATCTGTGTAGAGCCCCACGGTATTTCATAAACAAATGTCTCTCAGAGTCTTTGATACCCATATTGGTGCGCAAGGTATGGAAGGTATTGGTGAACTTCAGAACTGCTTGGTCCCTCTCTTGATATAGTTTGTTCTATCTCATGTACTAGTCCTCATAGTTTCCAACATGGTGATATTGTTCCTTGAACGCATCCACACAAAAAATCCCAAGTGGGCTTGACCCCATATATTGCAGACTCCTCTATGGAAATTTTCTCATAGTAAGTTTCCCACCAATGTTTGATATGGGGGGGAGCCTTAAGGAGTGTCAAGGTCATCTTTTCCCTGTCGAAAAAATTGTGAACAGAGAAATAACCTTCTAGTAGATTTAACCATTTGTCTAGGGAATCCACATCTATCTGACCTTCAAATACAGGAATATCAAAATTAACTTGTATGTTGAAAGGAGAGGTGCTTCCAAAGTGGCTTCTTGATGAATACATGTCTGTTTCTATTGGCAGGAATTGAAGGATGTGGAAAAAATTATCGATCATTTCATCCCTTTGTTGCGTGGGAGCTTTCTCAAGCAACATATTGATAGAATCTTTTGCTCTATCATTTTTCTTTTCTTCTGCCATGGAGGGTTTCTTGGGTGTCCAAGAGAGATTTTCCTCAAGAGAGACAATATCAAGACCCAACTTGATATACTCAGACCTCATCAGGGACATGCACTAAAAAAAGATCAAGAGCATCCTATTTTGATACCATGAATCCAGATTATTTTTTAGAACAAAATGAAAGCAGATATATTATAATGAAATACACATAAATATTTCCAGAAACAGAGAAATACAATAATACATGATTTATGTTAATGAAAGAAATGTACAGAGATTGTAAAAACAAAGGGTGAACGACTCACTAGAATGGTGGCTTCTACACATCAAAATGGCACACTTAAGTATCTAACCCTATGTGTCGCAAGTGTCATAAAAGTGTCGTATGCACCTTGGTAAGTGGTGCAAGTGTTGTCAAGTGTTGTATGCACCTTACTGATTTTCGAATGCATTTTTCTATGTGTTTATATGTTTTTTAACCCCTTGAAACCATCAAAGAAAATTTTCCATGATACCGAAGTCATATTGGAGGAATAAACCCATTATTTCAAGGAGAGAAACACACATTTTACTTGAAAAATCGACCATTTTTGGGGCATTTTTGAAGGGTATCTCCCACCTATCCATGTTGGGGGAGCGCTACCCCATAGATCAATGCCCACTTTACCTTATTTAGGTAGAGATGATTTAGGATCAATTTTGTGTCTCTAGCTATAGGGGAGCATTGTTTTTGGTTAGAGGAAAATTTGGAGAATTCCGCCTCTTTTTGAAGGCCAACTCTTGGAGATGAGGATGGTTTCTATGACACTATCCTAGGATCAGATCCTAACCTAAAGGAGTCATATCCTCAACTAATCCCCAAATATACTCATGGTGGTTGAGCCTCCCAAGCCTATAAAAGGAGGCCTTTCCAAGGGAGGAAGGAGGAAGATTTTGGATATCAAACTTATGATCTTGGTAGAATAGTGCAAGGGATAGATGAGGAGGACTTGGATAAGTTGTTGCAACACCTTCCATGATTGTAAGTGTCTCTTTAAAGTTCTCATCAATATACTTGGACTATTCCCTTCTATTTTGTGTATCTTTACATATACTTGTCTACTATAGATGAATTTGTTTAATCTAATATGGTAGAGTAGGAGTTTCCTTGTTTCTCTTTGATGTCCATGGTTTTGCAGGTATCAAGCTGTGTGAAAGAGTTTGGAGATCAAGCTTAAAGTGGAGCATTGAGGACAAACACCAGAAATAGGTATGATCACCTTTTCTCCTTCTCTCTTTTCAACTAGCTAAACAAATATCAAATGGATGTTAGTGACCATTTGTATCTTTTTGTCTTGGTCTAGGGGTCATTAATCCAAGGGAAGATCCAACTTTCTGCAAGGGGATTATTCCTTCCCAACTGTCGACTGTACCCACTTGGAGGTTGACTATGAGTTGGTAACCTTAGTTTCTTATATCTGTAGGGTTGATACATGAGGTGACGGTGAAGGGGAGTCTTCGTCGTACCTGGGTCAGACATTGGTCAAACTCACTCGGGCTCCTTGGAGGGTACACCCACGGGTAAACCCGTGTGGGAAATTTCACCAAGGTGTAAGTTATTTAAGGAGGTCACCAACGTAATTGATCCACCCACTCTATCCCATCCCCCTCCTATATTGATCTCGCAATGTTGGATTTCATCACCAACTATGGTTTCATTGTGGGAAGGTTTGTTTGATTGTTTGCTTCTTAGATTTGTAGCATGTGTTGTTTGTTTTCCTTAGTGGAAATTAGGTCGAGTTAGTGTCAATGGATTTAGTTCATGGGAGTACCAACGAAGGAACCCCTTTTCCCAAGGAACCCTTCACATTTCCTTCTTTTGGAAACGTTGGTCCTCCGTGCATTGCCACACTAAGTCTTCCAGGACTCACTATCGGGTTACCGGTTTGGTTGTTCCACACTCCGATGATATTGAATCTTCCCAGTGCTTCGAATGCACCTCATTCTTTGGATGTGATCACACCACCCACACATCAACCTTATGCTAACCTTTATCCTTCTTCACTTGTCTTGTCTCCTTCCCTTTCTCCTTCTTTGCCTAGTGAATTCTCTAAAGAAAGTAGTCAGGTTTATAAGAAGAAAAAGAAATGAAAAGGGAAGAAGAAGAAAGAGACCAATCCTCCAACTGCATCAGGTCATGTTGGATCCGAGAAACTAGCTACTTTTAAGTGTACTGGGAGTGTTGATAAAGTCGTCAAGTTTAAAATGAAGAATCCTAAACCCAAATTCCCTTGAAAGCTTTGTAAGGGTGAACAGTTTCTGAGGGATTTACTTGGTTTCCCCAAGGTTTTAGAAATGTGGTCTTCCACGTCATCAGCTCATGTTGAACATGCTAGTGACATCCCCTGAACTAGTGATGTTAAGGTTGGTAAGAATAATACAACTGTCAAATTTCCTTGTATGTTATGCGAAGGTGATCATTACTCTCACATTTTCCCTCATATGTACGAGGCTTCTTATCTTTTGGAAAATATTCAACTTCGAAATGGTTATCATAAGATCTCTCCCAAAATGTCATTAGTTGATGGACTGGTCAATCTAGTTCCATCCTTGGTCAGTCCGGTTGATTAGGTGGCCAATCTGGTTTCATCCTCGTTTGAACCACTGACCCAAGAAGTTGATCTAGTTCCTTCATCGATCAACCCAAATATTCATTTGAAAGCGAAACCCAAGTGACTAATCCAGTTCTGTCATCGATTAACCCCACTCTTCATATAAAGAGTGCCAAAGAGTTCCATTGTCATCGATCGATCCCACTCCTCCCTTGAAGAGTGCAACCAAAGTGGTCGATCCATTTTCTTCATCGATTGATCCCACTTCTCCCTTGAATATTTCAACCAAAGTGGTTGATCCGGTTCCATCATCAGTCGATCCCACTCCTCATTGAAAGAGTGAGGATGTCACTCACATCTACCTTGTTAATACTGATTCACCCTGACAAGGGGGCACTTTTCCCGTCCTGATGGCACCCCCTTCAAGCAATCAAATGATTTTTATTAATTGGAATCATTTGATAGAACCTCTTGTTCCTTCTTACGTGTCTTTCCAAATCACCGTGCATGTTTATGATAGGAATATTCATAACACTATAATAGACGAAGGTTATTTTGTTATCATCTTATCCGCAAATTCTTGAAAAGATTTTGGTTCCCCATAGATTGCGCTCCTGAAAAGAATTCTCTTCAATGGCGCTCTTGTGCATGGAAAATTTTAGAGTTAGGGTTAAAGGTTTATGATTAGAGTCGATTTCATTGTCACTTAAAAGGTCAAAAGTTGTTATTTGGTTGGAAACAGGGATATTAGATATCACATAATCTACTACACTAATACCTAGCCCATGAATACAAGTCATCTGGTTTTAGTTTGGCCACTTCATTACTCCATTGCAAATTATTAGGTCTTGAAAACTGTAGAGCTTGACCAACTCGGTACCAAACAAATTCTCAATTAGGTCTACAGAGCTTCTTTTGTAGCTATTAGATAAAAAAGGTCCTCATCTAGCCATAAAGGATTATGGTTGGAATCAATGCTTAAAAGAGTATCCTGTTTAGTTGTAGTCCTAGCATTAAAGTCTCCTCGCAGGATGATAGTACCTTCATTTTTCAAACTATAAATATCTTGTTCTAAATTATTATAGGGACAATTTATATCTATATTGTTTTTCTTATAAAAAGTAGAATTAATAGGTGCAAAATAAAAAATCGCTATATACATCTTCCAAATGTACTAATCGAGAGGGTCGATCTTATGAAGTTGAATGTGAAGAGAAATATTATTTCTTATGTAACAAGCCATGTATTCTATCCCTCTATGGTGAGAATTTTTGTTCCAGGACGACCACAAAAAATATCCTTCTACCGGTCTCTAACATGATTGGCTTTGAGGTGTCCTAATAGATTTTACAAACTCCTCTACACCATTAAGACACTAAATTTATTATTATTAAAGAAGAAGAATGTTTTTATATGCTCATGAGTCATTTTAAGGTAATGATAAAATTTATAATTAAACAAAAAACATTAGATCAAATAACCTCACCACTTATTTTTATATAAATTAATCAGAAAAACCTTAAAATCATTTTAAATATATAAATACTATTTCATTAAAAAAATTCAATACTAAATTTTTTGAAAAAGCTCGTAAGAGGGCTCTTTTATCTAAATTAATCACAAAACTTTAAAGATGCCGAGACCTGCCTGTGATTTTGACGTTCCATCATCCTGGCCTTATTGCATCGAGAAACAAGATATTTATTTAAATAGGAAGGACGTCGAGAAGTCAAGTAACATACAACAAATATTTATTTGAATACTAAGAAGATGCCGAACAACATATAAATATATATTTAAATATGAAGGACGTCCAGATGAGAAGGAGGATCCCATCAACCGTAGCAACAATTGTTATAGGAGCACTGATACAAATGGGAGTTTGGGTAGTCCTTGCACGTGTCCACATGGTAACAATATCCAGGCTCTTCATACTCAGCCATTTACACTCACTCAGTTCACAAGGAGATGATATAAACAACAAGCTTAAAATCAGAAATAGGTACGATCACCTTTTTGCCTTCTCTCTTTTCAACTAATTAAACAAATCTCAAATGGATGTTAGTGTCCATTTATATCTTTCTGTCTTGGTCTAGGGGTCATTAATCCAAGGGAATATCCAACTATCTTCAGGGGGATTATTCCTTCCCGACTGTCTAATGTACCCACCTGGACGCTGACTGCGAGTTGGTAATCTTAGTTTCCTATATCTGTAGGGTTGATACACAAGGTGACGGTGAAGGGGAGTCTTCGTTGTACCTGGGTGAGACATTGGTCAAACTCATTCGGGCTCCTTGGAGGGTACACCCCTGGGTAAAACCATTTCGAAACTTGCACCAAGGTGTAAGTTAGTTAAGAAGGCCGCCAACGTAACTGATCCACCCACTCTATTCCACCCCCTTCCTATATTGATCTCGTGATGTTGGATTTCATCACCAACTAGTGGTTTGATTGTGGGAATGTTTGTTTGATTGTTTGCTTCTTAGATTTGTAGCGTGTGTTATTTGTTTTCATTAGTGGAACTTAGGTCGAGTCAGTGTCAATGGTGTTAGTTCCTAGGATTACCAATGAAGGAACCCCTTTTCTAAAGGAACCCTTCACATTTCCTTCTTTTGGAAACGTTGGTCCTCCATGCACTGCCACACTAAGTCTTCCAAGACTCACCATCGGGTTACTGGTTTGGTTGTTCCCCACTCTGTTGATCTTGAATCTTCGCAGTGCTTCAAATGCACCTCATTCTTTGGATGTGAGCACACCACCCACACATCAAACTCATGTTGACCTTTCACCTTCTTCACCTGTCATGTCTCCTTCCCTTTCTCCTTCTTCGCCTAGTGAATTCTCTAAAGTAAGTAGCCAGGTTGATAAGAAGAAGAAACAAAAGGGGAAGAAGAAGAAGACGAAGAAAGAGACCAAGACTCCAACTGCATCAGGTCATGTTGGATCTGAGTAACTAGCTATTTTTAATTGTACTGGGAGTGTTGATAGAGTCGAGAAGTATAAAACGAAGAATACTAAACCCAAATTCTCTTGCAAGATTTGTAAGAGTCAACACTTTCTGAGGGATTTCCCTGGTCTCCCCAAGGTTTTAGAAATGTGGTCTTCCACACCATAAACTCCTATTGAATATGCTAGTAACACCCCCTCAACTAGTGATGTTAAGGTTGGTAAGAATAATAGAACTGTCAAATTTCCTTGTATGTTATGAGAAGGTGATCATTACTCTCACCTTTTCCCTCATATGGATGAGGATTCTTATCTTTTCGAAAAGATTCAACCTCCAAATGGTTATCATAAGATCTATCCAAAACCATCATTAGTTGATGGAGTGGTTAATCTGGTTCTATCCCTGGTCAGTCCGATTTATCAGGTGGTCAATCTGGTTTCATCCTCGGTTGAACCATTGACCCAAGTAGTTGATCTAGTTTCATCATCGATCATCCCAAATTTTCATTTGTAAAGTGAAACACAAGTGAATGATCCAGTTTTGTAATCGATCAACCTCTCTCTTGATCTAAAGAGTGCCAAAGTGGTCAATCTAGTTCCATAATCGATCGATCCCACTCCTCCCTTGAACAATGCAACCAAAGTGGTCGATCAATTTTCTTCATCGATCTATCCCACTCCTCCCTTGAAGAGTGCAACAAAAGTGGTTTATCTGGTTCTGTCATTGGTCGATCCCACTCCTCATTCAAAGAGTGAGGATATCGCTTAGTTTTACCTCATTAATATTGATTCACCCAGACAAGGGGGCACTCTTCCCGTCTTGATGACACTTCCTTCAAGCAATCAAATGATTTATATTAATTGGAATCAATTGATAGAACCCTTTCTTCCTTCTTACATGAATTTCCAAATCACCATGTAGGTTTGTGATAGGAATATTCGTAACACTATAATAGACAAAGGTTCTTATATTAGCATCTTATCTGCGAATTCTTAGAAATATTTTGGTTCCCCATAGCTTGCGCTCCTGGCAAGAATTCTCTTCAATGGTGCTCTTGTGCATGGAAAAGTTTAGAGTTAGGGTTTAAGGTTTATGATTAGAGTCGGGTTCATGGTAATTTAAAAGGTCAAAATCTGTTATTTGGCTGGAAACAGGTATATCAGATATCACATAATCACTACACTACTACCTAGCCCATGAATACAGGTCATCTGGTTGGAGTTTGGCCACTTCATTACTCCATTCCAAATTATTAGGTATTGAGAATTGTAGAGCTTGACCAACTCAGTACCAAACAAATTCTCAATTAGGTCTGCAGAGATTCTTTTGTAGCTATTAGATCAAACAAGGTCCTCATCTATCCATAAAGGATTATGGTCAGAATCAATGCTTAAAAGAGTAGATTTTTTAGTTGCAGTCCTAGCAATAAAATCTTATAGCAGGATGGTATTATTTTTTACAAGAAAGTGGTTTATATATTAAGATAGCAGTGGTGTGACAAATGTGGGAAAAACTACAAAATTCATCCATGCATTCTGTGCATGGGATTCAAGATTACAGGTAAGTTTGCCCTGATAATAGTCCCTAGAATTCCCATACCATCCTAACATCCAAAAATTGGCTAAAAATAGGCTGAGAACCTGCTTACAAAGTGTTTGCCTGATTTCTAGAAAGAGGCTATAATACTGCTTACAAAGAAATTGCCAGAAAACCAAAATAGATCTAGTTTCGGGAGAGAGGAATATCATAATTAAACCTTCTGGTTTGGGATGGAGGAACTTGCGCTTGGAGAAGTCTTCACTCCTGTTTCTATCTGACGGTTCTCTCTGGTGGCTTGGAGCTCCACTTTTTCGATTCTTGCCTCCAATTCAATAATTGTTCTATTAGTTTGTTGCGTTGTGTACGTAAGAGCTTCAACCGCTTCCTCCCTGAGTTGGATAAAGTCTTCTTCGACCATATCGAACCTCCAACCTCCTTCCACGTCTAGATGAAGCAGGAAGCCTCTGTGTGCATTGAGAGTACACTTCATCTTGCGTATTTATAGTTCCAGAGAGGGGGGAGGATTAGGGGGTGGGAGGCAGAATTGGAACTGGAAGCCATTGAGCGGGTTGGGGAAGGAGATGCGAGAAAGAGATAGGCAAGGAACCAGGCAGTGTTGAATGGGAAAGAGTAGGCTAGGGGGGGATTTGAGAGCATAATCCAGAAGAGGGACCAGGCACCAACGAACAAGCAAGACAAGTAGGAAAAGAAAGGCAGGAATTCACTGTCTTCCCAAATTTAATGCCAAATCGAACGTACAGAGCCATGGAGCGAATGATCCTCGCTCGAGTGCCATGCAGGAAGGGGTTGGGTGTAGAGCAGAGCATCATGAGAGACGTGAGGGGAAGATCATGTAAGGGGAGGGGAAGATCATACGAGGGATGGTGAGAGGACAGGAGCTAGGGGTTTAAGTACCGTCACACGGGGGAGGGGACAGAAAGGGGTGACATGAGAAAGAAGCCATGATTAGAGAAGGAGAGGAGGACATGCCACCTTCTTCGAGGAGCCCAGTTGAGTGCCTTCCACCTGCCTTTACGGGAGAGGATCGAAGAGCAAAATCCCATTGAGGGAAAGATGGCCCTTTCTCAAGGGGATGGTTGCATTTGCAGCTTGGTCTGCTTCACCATTCAGATGACGAAGCACATGAACATATTCAATAATCTAGAATTATTTTGAAAGCTGGAGTATTTTCTTAAATATTTGTCAGAGTTTCATTTGGTTTGGCATCGAATTGGTGACAATAGTTTGGATTAAAATCCGAGAGTCTTCTATCACCATAATTTCCTTGATATCTAGTTTCCGATCTTGGGCGAGTCCTTTCCAAAGACTTAGAGCTTCTGCAATGTTGTTGGTTTGTTCTCCTAGCCCCCAGGAGTAGCCTAGCTCCTTAAATTCAACAGAGTTATAGATAACCCCTCCCCCTCCTGTCACCCCTGGATTTCCTTTAGATGCTCTGTCAAAGAACAAAATATGTTTGTGCTGAGTGCGTATCCATTCTTTGAACTCCTCATTCTTATTGCACAATTCCTAGGTTTCATAGAGCATGGGGGGTAGAGGGGAGGCCTTTAGATATGGGGCGAGACTATGAATCCAAGCTTCTTCAGAGGGTGAAAGGGATTGGATATTGGTGTTTGACCAGAGGAAGGAGAGGCAGTCCCCCAGTAAGGCTTTGGCTTTGGCAGTAACATGGATGGCGATGGTGGACTGGGTTTTGAAGAGTCAGGAGTTTCTTTCGAACCAGATTTTCCAAAAGATAAATTTAGGTACAGTCATCCGGTAGCTTTTAATTTGGGTTTTGGGCTTGAAAGGGAAGGGACAGGAGGTGGACCAGTTTTTTAGTAGAGTACGAATATCGAGGGGGGAAAGGGCCTATTGGGTCCCCTTATGGCAAAGCGTTTTTCCAGACTTCTTTTGCAAAGGGACAATTTAGGAGCATGTGGTTGGCAGATTCGTCATGGGATTGGCAGAGAGGGAATCTTGAGGGTCCTTCCCAGCCTTTCCTCCGTAGATTATCACCTACCATGATACTATTGTGGGCTAGAGTCCAAATGAAGAAGTCCACTTTGGGTAGACTTTTGACTCTCTAGATTTATTTCCATAAATTCAGATTGCCTGGGGCTTGGGGCTCAGCTGTGAGGATTTTATAACTGGCTGCTACTGTGTAGTTCCAAGATTTCGTGTGCTAGCCTTGCTGGTCCCTGATTCTTTTGGAGATTGGGGATTTTCCTCGAAGTAGATTGATCAACAACTCTTTTTCCTCATGAATCTGTGACGGGCCAACAGAGAGATTCCAACTTGCCCAATCTTCGGAATTGTCACTGTGCCAACGGGAGATATGTCAAAGGGTGTTGAGATTTTTATCTTTTAGGAAGGTTTTTAAAAGCTCCATGCCTGGAGTGTTGTCAATTGGAGGGTCCCCCTTTATAGAGTCTTCCCAGATTCAAATTTGCTTTCCATTACCTAGGATCCAGGTAAGGGTCAGGGCAAATAAGGTGTACGCTTTTGAGCAGACGTTGAAAATGGGGGAGTCATGAGTAGTTTTAGGAGGTGATTCGAGACATTGGAGTCGCGTGCTTATGAAATATTTCTTCAAGATAGTCGTTTTTCACCAAGAGCTCCTTCCCGAAACTACGTTCCAACGTAATTTTCATCCTAGGGATAAATTTTGGGTGTGCAGATCGCGGAGATGAAGGCCACCATCACTGAGAGGGTGAGAGATTTTCCCCCAACTGACCAGTGGGAGATTGTTGTCAATTTTTTTCCCTCCTTTCCAAAGGAAGCGGTGCAACAAGGCTTCGATTTTTGAAATGATGCCTTTTGGAGCGAGCAAGATTGAGCATTGGTAGATTGGCATGCTTGCGAGGACTGATTTTATGAGAACAAGCTTACCTACTGGGTTTAACTAGCTTGAACCCCAGACACTTATTTTATCTTTAACTTTTTCGACTAGTGGTGCCTAGCAAGAGGATTTGGTGGAGGCCTTGAAAATGGGGACTCCTAGATACTTGATAGATTCCCATTGAGTTTTTCCCATTATTCCTAGGATTATGGTGATATTAGACATTTCCCTTGGAGTACAGTTCCAGTCATAGATTTGAATTTTCCTGTAATTGATTGTGCTCCCCGAGATGGCTTGGTACTTTTTGGGCTCAATTTTGAATTTATTGGCCGACCTCATGCTTGCGCTACCCAGAAGTATAGTATCATCTGCGAACTGAGCGTGGTTGATGTCTTTAACCCCTCTAGATATACATATCCCCATTAGTTCTTGAATATGTTGACTGTGGTATAATTGAAAACTCAACATCGATGCCTGAATGACATAGAGGAGTGGGGAAAGAGGACAACCCTGTTGTAGATCTCATGATGCTTGAAAGAACCCAACTACTTGACCATTTACGAGAGGCGCTATCCAAGGCCTTCCTATGCATGCTTTAGTCAAATTGATAAAGGATGGATCAAACCCAAGCCTCTGCATTGTCTGGTAGAGGAAGCTATTCCTTACCTTGTCAAAGGCACTTGCAAGATCCAATTTGATTATCATGCCTTTTTCTTTACAGGATTGACTCGAATGGATGGTCTCCTGGACGAGGATGATATTGTCGTTGATGTTTTTGCCTTTGATGAAGCCTCCTTGGTTATCCGAGATAATTGCAGGTAGGATATTTTTAAGCCTGTTGGCCATAATTTTAGTGATAATTTTATAGCCAATGTTGCAGAGGGAAATTGGTCTGAAGCAGTCAAAGGAGGAGGCTCCTTTTTCCTTTGGGCTGAGAGCTAGGAAGGCGGAGTTGGTACTACCTCCAATTTTGCTGCAGGATTGCGACTTTTGAATCATTCTGTGAAGATCATGCTTGATTATTTTCCAGCAAACTTTGATGAAGTGGGCTGTGAAGCCGTCTGGGTCTGGGGCTTTATCAGGCTCCATATTTGCTAAGGATTTTTTGATTTATTTTTTGGAGATCAGAGCTGTGAGTGCTAGATTGTCTTCCATGGTGACCCTTTTAAGGATCATATTTAGGACATCACCGGTGAGGACTTCCGGGGGAGGTGGCTCATCAGAGTAAATTCTTCTGAAGTGCTCATGGGTAGCTTGTTTAATTCCCTCGAAATCAGAGATGGTTTGTTCTTGGTAGCGGATTTCTTTGATGGAGTTGAACTGCTTTCGACCTTCTGCCTTCTTGTGGAAGAATTTTGTGTTTTTATCCCCCGAATGAAGCCACAAACTTCTGATTTCTGCCTCCAGTAATCCTCCTCCTGGCGACAGGCCTGATGGAGATTTCGATGAAGTTGTTTTTCTTTTTATAGAGAGATGGGGTCTACCGGAAGGGTCTCTGGTTAGATTTGGTGCTTCTCCAGAGCTTGTTGTGCCTCCACCCTCTTAAAAATAGGGGTTTTGAGAGACTTGGCCCAGGATTTGAGGGTTTCTTTGAGTTTCCTTAATTTCTCTTCCCAGACAAAGAAGGGACGACCCGTTATTGCTTCCTTCTAGAATGAGGAGATAATGTCTAGAAATCCTTTATGTTGGAGCCAATACGTGATGAAACGGAAGGGAATAGGGCCTAGATTGCGATTGTGGGATATTATTAAAAGGATATGTTTATGGTCTGAGGCGTTAAAGGGTAAAATGGTGAAATCCAAGGTGAGACCGAGGAGTAGGATAGAATGATGGATAAGGAATCTGTCAAGCCTGGCTATGATGTGCCCCAGGCCTATTCTTTTATTGGACCAAGTGAACAGTCCTTTGGGGGGTTTGATATCTTCTAGATCCCATTCCAGAATTAGATCATCAACGATTTCCCTAAAAGGGTCTCTGACGGGGGTTCCCCCCTTTTTTTCCTAGGCATTTAGCTTGAGATTCAAGTCCCCTGCTAGGATGATATTCTCTGGGCGGAGTAGTTGCAGGTGATCTTGGATAGAGTTGCAACAATTTATTTTTTCTGCATGAAGGACTAGGACATAAATGTTAAAGAGACTTACCTAAAGGCCGATGTCTTTGTGGCGAAGGATTGTGAGAATCCAATGTGAACTGGAATAGGAATGGATCAAATAGATTTTGTTAGGATTCTAAAGGGTTCCCAGTCCACCTGAGGCTCCTCGAGAGCTTATGGCTAGTCCGTCGCTTGAGTTCCAAAAGGTATTTCTCATCTGGAAGAAATTATACTCTTCCATCTTGGTATCCTGTATTAGCAGAACGTTTGGGGTGGATATGCACATTAAGTCTTTCATTACTTCAACTTTTTGTTTTCTCTCAAGACCTCTGCAATTCCAGGAGATGACTTTCATTACTTACCTTTGCTGGTGGTGGTGGCTCCTTTTTGGAACTGCCCTTATTGCCCTGTTTCTCTTGGGTTAATCAATCCATCTAGGGTAGATTGTCCCCCCTGCAGCTTATCTTTGTAGGTTTCTACTTCTATTCGTTCCTTTGATGATTTTCTTCCCCTCTTTGATATTTTCTTAGTGCTTTGTTTTGGATCTATTTCCCATTCCTCTTCTTCCGATAGATCTTCCTCTGATCCTTGGTCTGGCTGGGTCTCCTGGGGATTTAACGAAGGGTTAGGGTCGTTTCTTTATTTTTCTAATGGAGGCAGGGTGGGGGAGGGATCGGGTTTTGGATTGTTCCTTTCATTTTCTGACTGATCTGGGGCGGGAGGGTTGTTTCATGTTTCAGGCTGTGTGTTTTTAGAGGGATATTTCTTTCTCAGTGAAGGGGGACTTAGAGATTTTCCATCTTATCTTGGACCAGATTTATTTTCCTTGTGTCTTCTAGGTTGTTTCCAACTTTCGTCCAGATCTTTTTCTTGCTGGGCTTGGGGGAGTTTTGGACAGTTTTTTTGGAAGTGCCCATACTCATGGAAGTGCCTGCATTTGAATGGGATTTGTTCATAGTCTAGCTTCTGATAGTGTTTCCAGTCACCTATAGTCAATTTTATTTCTTCCGGAAGGCCAACTTCTAAATCAACTTCAACACATATATGTGCACATGAGTATTGATCTTTGGGATTAGCTTTATCAATGTACTCACCAAGTCCGTTTCTGATGGCCTGCATCGAGGAGGTGGACCAACAGTGGATCGGGAGATTAGGGAGTCTGACCCAGACCGAGATCACCTTGGGTATGTCCATCGTTGGGTCAAAGTCAGGCGTCCAACAATTGAGGTACATTCCTTGGGATCCCATGAAGTACGACCCATTTCTGAAAATAAGATCTCGGTTGTCTCTGGAGATAAATTCAAAGAGAAAGAATCCCCGTCCAACCACATAACAGGTGACACTGTTGGTAATCAGGGGTCGCCAGTTCCTTTGGATCTAGTTTTCAGTTGTGTGAGGTGATGGCCAAAGCCCAACGAACTGAACTAACAAGGCTCGGTCTGCCAATGACACCGTTATTTGCATAGGTTGATTCAGCGGTAGTGCGATTGACGAAATTTCATCCAACTTTTTGACGAACTTGGAGGGGGGAGCAGAAGCTTGAAGTTTGCCTTTGACAATGAGAAACCATTTGAAGGCAGCTGTGGTAGGGAGAGGTGATGGCTTGCCGCCCCTATCAGATCTCATGGGGGCGAGAGGAAAACCTAGGTGTCAAGCGCTAGGGTTAGCAACGAAGAAAAAAAATCCTCATAGCAAGATGATATTACCTTCATTTTTCAATCTATAAATATCTTGTTCTAAATTATTATAGAGACAATTGCTATCTATATTATTTTTCTTATAAAAGGTAGAATTAATAGGTGCAAAATAAAAAATTGCTATATACATCTTCTTAGCATTAGTTTCTGAAATTTCTTTTCAAGTGTACTAATTGAGAGGGTCGATCTTATGAAGTTGAATGTGAGGAGAAATATTATTTCTTATGTAACAAGATATGCCTTCTATCCCTCTATGGTGGGAATTTTTGTTCCAGGATGACCACAATACATATCCTTCTATCTTAGGGACCTTAGACTCTTCATGCTCCCAAGTTTCAACTAGAAAAATAATATCAGTATCACTCGAGATCCAACTTATCATATGACCTATGCGCCATGGAAAGCCACGACAGTTCCAAAAAAGGATCTTGAATGTCCCAAATTCCTATTTATTATTATCCTTCTCGTCTCTACCTCTAATAATATCTTTTCGATTTCTAATTATTGCCCATTTCCTTCTTTCCTGACTTCTTTTACCTTGTGAACTTCCTTCCTTAATTCAACATGTTCTAAAAGAATGAGGTCTTCATTTATAAATATTCTTGACCCTTTTAAGCTCAGAGATTTACTGAGTATGCTATATTTATGGTCATTGCAACTTACTTTGACATAGATCAACCTATATTTGTGATCAATTATTTTTCCTAGCCTCTTTGCTTCTATGAGGTAAGTTGTATCAATTTGTGATTTATTATTTAATATTCTTTTACTATTGCTAGTGTATCCTCCTCTTGTTGTTCTTTATACCAAAAATTATGAGGTTCAAGGATATTTTATTATGCTCATGGTTAGCTTATTCATTTCCTCTTTGATGAGTTTGCTATCCAATTTGTTTTCCAGATTAGTGAGTGTCAAATTGCTGGTTAGTTTTCCTTCTAGCTCTTTAATCCTATCTCTCAAGTTGTGATTTCCTTTAGCCTCTCCTTCTTGGGTTTATCGTTTATGTGTTTCCATTTCTTGAACCATATCCTTTCATTGTCTGCAATTCACTCTTGAACCCTAAGAATATATCTTTTATTTGAGTTTGAATGGTATCTTTGAAGAGTCTAATTTTTTATTATCAAGCATTGTCTCTAGCTCTATTTGGAGCTTTAAGTCTCTTTCTTCACTCTTTTTTTCTAATCATTCTAACTCTATTTGGCTTTTGGCATCTCTTTTTTCTGTCGTTTTTTCTAATGATTCCATATAATAGTAAAGGTGATATCGGGGGACTCCCCCTGATAGCATGAGTTTTGGAATAGGTGGTGGAGTGCTCTTATTGAAAAGAAGAAAAAAAAGTAACAATTATTATTTTGGATTGACTTTAAAAATGGAAAATATTTTTTAATTGATAACAATTATATTAATTATCATCTCTCAAATCAACTTTTACTTATTAAACTTATATATATATATATATAATTTTCACAGATTATAAATATATTTTAAATTAAAATTGAATCAAAGTAAAAAATGACTCACATGATTTCATGTACCGAGTTACAATAGTAGATAGAGAATGAACTATATCATAATGAAGAAATTGTAAAAAAAATAAAATAATATAAAGTTGCAATTAATTAAATTTATAAGAGGGTAAGTAATAACAAATTACAATTAATGAAAGTTAAAACTAAACAACTTCCATTCTTTTTATTTAAAAAATTGACATTACCAAAATGAATAAAATGTGACATTGTTAAAAAAATAAACTTTCATAAATTTTATATTAAAATTCTGTACCAAATCAAACATAAACTATTGTTGTAACTTTGGTATGGTGAGAAAGAATAAGTAATTTATACACTACAAAATTAAATAAAGGTGAGAAAGAATAAGTAATTTATACACTACAAAATTAAATAAATAAAAAAAGTTGTTTGAAATGGTTAAAAGAATAATTTTTCATAAATTTTATGTTTCAAATATAAAAAATAAACTATTGTTGTGATTGATGAGAAAGAATAAGTAATTTATACACGACAAAATTATATAAAAAATAAAAAATAGTTTTTAATTTAATATTAAAATTATGTTTTAAATAAAAAATAAACTATTGTTATGACTAATAGAAAAAATAAGTAATTTATATACTACAAAATTAAATAAATAAAAAAGTTTTTATGTATTTATAAAATAAAATTTTATTTTCAAAATATTTTTAATATTTTTATTTTCATAATTTATCATTTAATTATAATTTTTTTATTTTTTTTATTTGAAATTGTCATTATAAAATTATTTTATATCTAGGGTTTTGAA
>SNQJ01S0010662.1:356489-388884 GCA_010110895.2 Picea sitchensis | reverse complement strand
TTCTATGTAATATTTTGATTGTGTTATAACCATTTTGATATCTTTATTTTAATAATTTTATAAAAATATTTACTTATAAATTTAACATTTTTTTAATTATAATTTTTTATTTATTTTTAATTTATAACTTTATATATATATTCCAATCCAAAACAAAGTTTTTTCATTATCCAAAGTTCTAGATATAACCATTCCTTTCATCCCTACTAGTCTCTTGATTCTTACCTTTACTCCTTTCAGTTCCTTAACATATGCCATTGACACAAATTGCACCCACACAAAGCATATACAAACAATAATATGTTCTGTTTAAAAAATGAAAAAAAAAGAGAGATAATAGAAAAGCACTAGGCTACAACAGATATGAATTTTCCTCGCAAATACGACCTGTAAAGAAGTCCTGAGAAATAAAGGCCTTGTCATCCAGTAGAAGAGCTTCTTTAGAGAGCTCATTTGCTACAAAATTTAACTCTCTATATACATGGGTGCACAAGAACCATTCAAAACCATCAAGATGTTCTCAGATCTGTCTCATAATAGGCGCATGTAGATGCATTGCATGGAGCTTTTCCTTTCCAATTCTCCATTCCACCACAACCTTGGAATCCACATGGATTTGAACTTTCCTTAAATTTAATAACCATGACATGACTAGTAAAGCCCAAAGATCAGAGAGTTCCGCTTTTGTGTTTGAACCCCTCCCCGGGGCATACTTAATATTGAAAAAATGGTATTCAAATATATGTAATAGCACTCTCACCTCGCATCAAGGAGGATGACCCTGACTTGCACCATCAAAAAATCCCCAGGGGATTCCTTCTAACAGAACTGACATGGAATTCGGTCACATTTTTGGCTCACACCCGAATTCCTCTGCTAACTTTAGAATCATGCCAACAACTATCTCTGGAGGTATAAATTTCCCTTGGAAAATGCAAAGGTTCCTTGCCCACAAAATAAAATATGCTAAAAAAAATGGAATAGCTATGTAATCACTCACTGCCTCCTCTTCCTTCCAAGCAGAGAACCAATACTCCAAATATGATGGAGATGGATTAGTGATATGAGACAAAGGAGCGAACATGTTGTGCATATGAGGATATAACAAAAATATGAGAGACAAACTTTGCCTCCATGTTGCAAATCGAACACCTGTTAGGCCCACCATACTCGATGGAGACTATTATCCCAGTTAATAAATTGTTTTTAAGATATAACCATAATTTTTTTTTTGAAGAGACGCCACTAACTCATCGAAGATGCTATGAGAATTCCTAGAACCTTCCCAAGGATCCTCGCCTAACCTCAACCTTTTTTTTGTTTCCCACTCTCCATACCATCCAATCCCAGATAAGAGGAAACACATCCACCATAGCTTTCCATATAACTGAACAATTGACTATCAATTTGCGCGGGGATTGACACCATTCTTTGAAAGTTTTTCCTGCAAGATATTTTGAAGCCATAATTCCACCCCATAACATTTTATTTTGGATAAGCCTCTAGAGGCTCTTGGCTGCTAATTCCTTATTGAACCAAAATAAATTTTTGATCCTCCAAGCCCCCAACTCCTTTGGCATTTCTAGACAAGACCACTTCACTAGAGCAATGCCATTGACCTCCTATTTCCCGGACCAGAGGAATTGAAAACATAGTTTCCTTATATTTGGAAAAATGTCTTTCAGAATCTTTACAATAGATTCCCAATGCACCAGAACGTTGCTTAGAATAGATTTGATAAGGATGTGGCGACCACCTCTAGAGAGCCAATGGTTCTCCCATGTGGAAATTCTCGTTTGGATCTTTTTCACCAGCCACATCCAATCATCATAAGAATAAGAATTAGGCTTCAATTCAAATCCCAAATACTTTAAACCATCATCTATATTTTTTGAGCAAAGGGAAAAATAGTGTTCAATTGCAAATGAACCTCTTCTCGAATTGAGTATACTGACAAGGAATATTTTGACATATTTATTTGCATTCCATTCATAGAACAAAACAAATCCAGAATGGATTTGATAGATTGTAATTCCTGCACAGAATTGCACCAAAGAGAATAACATCATCCACAAACAATAAATGGGTAAGAAATTATACCGTTGTAATCCTTATTCCTTTTAGGAGACGTTTTTTCTTTGCTTCTTAGAGTAGATTACTTAAACCTTCCGCCACTATCATAAAAAGAAAAGGGGACAAAGGGTATCCCTATCGAAGGCCTCTTGAAAACCAGAAAGATGGGGATGGAGAATTGTTGATTAGCACTACAAAGGAAGCATACTCAATACATCACATAACACAATTTACAATATTCAAATTAATCCCCATCTCGATAAGAGCAAGTTGAATGAAAAAACAATTAATTTTATTGTATGCTTTTGAAAGATCTAGCTTCATCACAATGGAAGGAATTTTCTGGGTCTTAATAGAATGTAAGGGTTTCTGGGCCAAAGATACTGCATCATGGATTTGTCTTTTGTTTAGACAACCAAAAGTATGTTCCTCCGAGACAATATTGTTGAGAATATGATTAATTTTATTCACAATGATCTTCGATATCAACTTATATATCAGGTGGCAACAAGAGATGGGTATGTAGTCTTCAAAAGACACAACATCTTGCTTCTTAGGGATCAATACAGGGAAAGTCTCATTTAGGGAACTTAAGACTTTTCTCGAACTTTGAGATTCGAGAACAACCTTGAGCAAGTCTTCTTTGATAAAATAAAAAAAGTCCAAGAAGAATTTGACGGTAAGACCATAGGAACCCAAGCTTTTTCTCTTTTGGAAAGATGTAAGGTTAAATAGGATTTCACCTTCTGATATCACCATTTGAAGTGACTCATTCATTTCTTTAGAGAACGAGCGTGGAAAAATATAGACCACCTTTAAAAATTCCAATATGGGATAGCCCATCCGAGCCTTGAAAAGACAAGGGTAAATTATTTTCCTGGCTTCAGGTATTTTAGAATTAGAAGAATCTGCCACCCCATTTTGATCCTTTATTCCCGAGATGGTGTTCAGGTTTTTTCTGGGCTAATATTTTATGGGCATCCTTGACCCCATGCACATTTAGGGAGACCACAATGATTGGAGAACTTTGACCTGGGCTTTCCCCGCTCCAAGGTCTCGGATGATGGTGGTTTGTTTTCCTTCTCTGATATCCTTTTTGGCTTGTACTTGTGCTAAGGAAATAAGTGATTTCCTTCCCGTCTGACTATCAAAGGACTTATCAAAGGCTAGACCCCTTGATCATTCTTCCACCAACCCCATCTTGACTTTCGAACATAACAGATAATCAGGCTTAAGTGAGGGCTTGGAGAAGGGGCTACACGTTGAGTCATCAGATGTAGACAAGGGGGATGAGTAGACTGACCCCACCAGGGGAATCTTCTTAGGTTGACCATCATTATGGTCCTCAAGACGAATAAGGCAAGGGTCTCTTACCTACGAAAGGTCATTTTCCTTAATAGTGAGGCAAGAGGAGGGGGGAGCATCTTTTTTCAACTCAGCATGGGAAGGGCAATGAAAATCACAAGGGGAATTTGTCTCAACATGAGAAAGAGAGGGAATAGGAGAACACTAAAGGAGAGACTTACTCGACAAAGTGACTAGAGGGTCCTTGGAGGTAGATCCATCGATCACCTTGAACTTGCAGACCTCAAAAAAAAGCCCGAGACTTCATGCACGTTTGCCTCGTTCATGCTTCCGACACCTTTTGACACCGCCTTTTTTTCCACGATTTCCTAAATGGGGGGAATTGAGAAGAAGGCTTGCGGCACTGGGCCTGTAGATGGCCAACTTCAAGACATCTAAAGAAACGAAAAGGAGCCTGCTAATAGTCAATCCGCTACACCCAATTGAACTCTCCCCATACTAGCTTTATTTCATTTAACATACCCTCCTTCAAGTCAACTTCCACGTGCACCCATGCCCACCTTCTATCAATTGTTTTGTCCTAATTAGGCTCACAACCGAGATAAGTCGTGATAGAATTCCAAATTGCAATCAACACCTCCTCTTGCCAAAATACTAGAGGTAGATTTGGGAGAATCGCCTAGAGTTTAGCATGAGAAAAGGATTCGTGAACAGGGTCAAAACTAATGGCCCATTCCTTGAGCACCAGGCCAGAGGGCCCCCAACCCCACAAATGGCTAAATATTTCTCCCAAGTCCTCCTTTGATCGAAATTTGAAACAAATCCACCCTCTCACCAAGGTATGGAATTCTCGTTGGTAGCCTAAGATTTATGTCAAGTTCTCATTGAGCCACCCCCACAAAGCCAAAGGGTTCATTGTCTTCCCACAAAATCTCCCCACTATAGTTTTCCCCAACATTTCAAGGATGACACCTAACTCCACATCCAACCCAACGACCGTTTTCTTATGCAGTCTTTTGGCTTTCCAACACCTTCCTTTCAGTATAGTCTTGTTTGGCCTCCTCTCCTCTTTTTCTCCTTCTCCACTCCTTCTCCAAAAGACTCAAGAGCACTAGATCTATGAATATCCACACAAGCCATTGCATTAGAGCGCGAAGGAGAAAAATGACGATGAGAATGCTTGGCAACTCCTTCCCTAGGATTTTGGGATTTGACACTGCACCAACTTTATAATGGCCTCCTTTGTACCTACATCGGGGACCCCAACTTGAGAAGAGAGCCCACCACCCTTGGGAACCACCCCAGACGGATCCATGCCCGATGGTCGATCAAACAATCCATAACCAACTTTGGAAACCCCCCTCCTGCCCTATTGCAGGCTTACAAAGTCCTGGTCCATTAAAAGATCTCCTCCAAAGTCTTGACATCATCCTTGAAATCTAACAAGACATCTTTCATTCGTCGATGAGCAATATCCAGCATGCTACTCAACATTGAATGCTACAGAAGGTGGAATATAGGCCGTCAGATCTTCCACCTACCGCAACATTCAATGTTGTGTAGCAGGCTAGATATTGCTCGCCTCATTCGTCGACCCCGCAAGCGATTAAATACTCCTATTGAATCTTGCATGGCCCTAACTGTCATCCATTTCCTGCTTTTGTTTGCTAAGCCCTATTGTAGCTCATGAACCCGACTACCTCTACCCTCATAGAACGAGAGCCGAGTCGAGCCACGCACTATGGATTTTTACAACATTCGATAACACCATTTACTTGTGGGGAGGGGTTGATATATACATACATACATACAATAATTGACTTAAAGTCATCTTTGTTTAATCAATGGAAATATGAAACATTAATATGATCAAAAATTTTGATGCGATGACAGCTAGATTCGTTGAATTCATAAGCTAAAAGAAATGGAGATTTTGTATTATGTACCAAATTACTAAACAATTTAATAACTAAAATATAAAAAAATGTGAGATAAGATGGACATGACGAGTGCTGACAAGCTAGGGAAGGTTTCGAAACAGGCGCCTGCATTTTTCCCAAAACCGTGTTTTCGACGGTATTGTTTTCATGAGCAAAACCACACTTACCACCAGAAAGCGCCCACAAACAAATGAAAAACCAGACTGGATTCCTGACACCCGCCGATAGATTGAATTATGTGTTTGTATCCTATTCCGATGGTTTTGGTTTTATACGGTATTGCCTTCCCTGCTTGTTGGTGTTGTGGATAACCTACACAGCTATATATATACATAGCTAAATCTCAAAATCTCAAGTGCGATCTCAGTCTGCAATTTCACAATTCTACTTCTTGTTCGTTTTGTTTGCTATAAATCTAAATCCAAAGAAAGGAAGAAATATGAGTTCTATTACAAAGAGGGCTTCTTGTATGGCGGCTGTGGGAGCCATCCAGGGTTTCAGATTCTTCACAGATCAGCGGGCCTTCCATTTCAAGAATCTACTAATAACGCCCAAGGCATTACCTATTTCTCTTAATTCATTTGGGATTGCTTCTGCCACTGGCGTTGGCGCTGCTGCTGTTGCCCTCAAATCGGCTAGTGCTTCTTCTGCTTCTGAAGCGAATATGAATCCTCAAGAAGCGGCAGCAAAATCAAAGAAAGCAGAATTAAAGGATGAGTCATTGAGATGCGTGATGTATCTCAGCTGCTGGGCTCCAAACTGAAATTGAAATACAGTTCAACTCGGTCAGGATAGAGAGGAATAGGGAAATGATCGATCACCTGCTAGTGCAGCAGCTTGATGGCCGCCCAACCGCCGGAATATAAGTTGTATATTATGATTGTAATTTTATGAGTTTACCTAACAAATTGAATGCAATTTTGGTAGTAGAGGTAATGATCTCTTTTTATTTCGATCTCTCGTTTTGAGCCTGTGCCATTTCGATTCATTTCACTATTAAACTACATGGCAACTAAGATACTTATGTAACCTCCTCTTCATCCGCTTCCTCTGACCTTCCACAAGTATTGCATATTTTGTAACCTCCTCTTCATCCGCTTCCTCTGACCTTCCACAAGTATTGCAATCCCAGGTCGGTAACCACCTGGATTGTTTGTAGGACTGTCTTTTGATCCTATAATTAATATTGCTTTCTGGGTTTTGATTTCTACCCAAATGAATCAAGTTTGCTTGAACCACACAGAAAGCAAATTCTGTAAGAACAAAATCTGAGAATAACTTCAGGAATTCAGACCATATGATTGAAAGGAAATTCAAGGAGAAATTATACGCAGGGCAAAGGCAACTTCTATCCATCCCATAACCCAATTTACTTCCATTGATTAAAACCATTGTGCTGAAGTGCAAACCTGTCATTAACTCTATTAAACCCAATTTTATGTGTGCAAAGGAAGCAAACTCAATACATCCCATAACCCAATTTACAGTATTCAAATTCATCCCCATCTTGATAAGAGAGAGTCGAATGAAAACACAATTGACTTTATCGTATGCTTTTGCAAGATCTAACTTCATCACGATGGGAGGAAATTTTTGGGTCTTAATAGAATGTAAGGCTTCATGGACCAAAGCTAATACATTGTGGATTTGTCTTTTGTTTAGAAAACCAAACTATTCCTCCGAGATAATATTGTTGAGAATAGGCTTAAGTCTATTTGCGATGATCTTCGATATCAACTTATATATCAGGTTGCAACAAGAGATGGGCATGTAGTCTTCAAAAGACACAACATCTTGCTTCTTAGGGATCGATACGAGGAAAGTCTCATTTAGGGAATTTAAGACTTTGCCCGAACTCTGAGATTCAAGAACAACCTTGAGCAAGTCTTCTTTGATCAAATTGAAAAATCCCAGGAAGAATTCAACTATGAGACCATTGGAACCCAAGCTTTTACTCTTTTGGAAAGACGTAAGAGTAGATAGGATTTCACCTTTTGAGATCGCCACCTGAAGCGACTAATTCATTTCTTTAGAGAATGAGAGTGGAAAAAGATCGACCACCTTTAAAACTTCCAATATGGGACAACCCACCAGAGCCTTGAAAAGATGAGGTTACAAATTTTTCCCAGCTTCAGCTATTTCAGAATGATAAGAAGTCGCCACCCCATTTTGATCCTTTATTTCTGAGATGGTGTTCAGGTTTTTTTATGGCTAATATTTTCTGGGCAACGCTGGCCCCACGTGTGTTTAGGGAGACCACAATCATTGGAGAACTTTGACCAAGGCTTTCCTTGCTCTAAGGTCTCGGATGATGGTGGTTTGTTTTCCTTCATTGATATCCTTTTTGGCTTGTACTTATGCTAAGGAAATAAGTGATTTCCTTTCCCCCTAACTACTGGGGGCCTTATAAAAGGCTAGACCTCTCAACTGACCTTCCTCCAACCCCATCTTGACTTTCAAACGTAACAAATAATAAGAATTAAGCGAGGGTTTGGAGAAGGGGCTACACGTTGAGTCATTAGATGGAGATAGGGGGGATGAATAGACTGACCCCACCGGGGGAAACTTCTTAGGTTCACTGTCATTAGGGTCCTTACGACGAATAAGGCAAGGTTCTATTACCTATGAAAGGTCCTTTACCTTAAGAGTGGGACAGGAGGAGGGGGGAAGAACATCTTTTGTCAACTCTACATGAGAAGGGCGTTGAAAATCACAAAGGGTAGTTGTCTCAACATGAGCACGAGGGGGAATAGGAGAACACTAAAGAGGAGATTTACTCGACAAAGTGACTGGAGGGTCCTTGGAGATAGATCCATCGGTCTCCTTGAACTTTTCGATCTCAGAAAAAAGATCTGAGACTTCATGCACGTTCACCTCCTTCGTACTTTCGACACCGGTTTTTTTTCCCATGATTTCCGAAAGGGGGGGAATTGAGAAGAAGGCTTGCGACACCGCGCTTGCAGATGGTCGACTTCGTGACATCCAAAGAAGCGAAAAAGAACCTACCAATAGTTAATCCGCAACACCCAACTGAACTCTCCGCATACTAGCTCTATTTCATCTAATTTTCCCTCCTTTAGTTCAACTTCCACATACACCCATGCCCACCTCCTGTTAGTTTTTTTTGTCGCAATTAGGCTCACAACCGAGATACGTCCCTATTGAAATCCCAATTGCAACCAACACCTCCTCTTGCCAAAACACCAGAGGCAGATTCAACAGAATCGCCTAGACTTTAGCATGAGAAAAGGATTTGCGAGCATGGTCAAAACTAATGGCCCATTCCTTGAGCACCAGGCCAGAGGGCCCCCAACCCCACGAACAACTAAATATTTCTCCCAAGTCCTCCTTTGATCAAATTTGAAACAAATCCACCCTCTCGCCAAGGTATGGAATTCCGATCGATAGCCTAAGATTTATGCCCAGTTCTTGTCGAGCTACCCCTGCATAGCCAAATGATTCATCGTATTCCCACAAAATCTCCCAATTGCAGTTTTGCCCATCATTTCAAGGATGGCCCCTAACTCCACATCCACCTTGATGACCATTTTCTTACGCGATCTTTTGGCTTTCCAACACCTTCCTTTCAGTGTGGTCTTCTTTGGCCTCCCCTCCTCTTTTTCTCCTTCTCGAGAAAAGTCGAGAGCACCAAATCTATGAATATCCGCACACGTCGTTGCATCAAAGCACGAAGGAGAAGAGTGACAATGAGAATGCATGGGAACTCCTTCCCTGGGATTTGGGATTTGAGACTGCACCAACTTCCGAGTGACGAGCAATAACAAGCTTGCTACACAACATTCAATGTTGCGACAACTGGTATATACATCGTTGGATCATCTTGATATATACGTCAGGATATATCCGATGGTGTGTATACCACCTGCCGCAACATTGAATGTTGTGTAGCAGGATGGTTATTGCTCGCCCTCCAGAGTGGCCTCCTTCATGCCAGCAACAAGGACCCCCACTTGAGAAGAGAGTCTGTTGCCCTCAGGAACCACCCTAGACGGATCCATGCTCGATGGCTGATCAAGCGACCCATAACCAACTTTGGAAACCCCCCTTCTGCTCTGTTGCAAGCTTATGAATTCCTAGTCCGTGTAAAAGATCTCCTCTGAAGTCTTGACGCCATCCTTGAAATCCAACAAGACATCCTCCATTCGTCGACCCCGCAAGCGATTAAATACTCCTATCCAATCTTACATGTCCCTAACTGTCATCCATTTCTTGCACTTGCTTGCTAAGCTTTGTCGTAACTCCTAAACCCGATTACCACCGCCCTCACAAAGCCAAAGCTGAACCACGCCATGGGGTTTATTACAACATTCGATAACTCCATTTACTTGTGAGGGGTTTGTTCCACACACACACACACACACATATATATATATATATATATATTTCACTTAATGTAATCATTGTTTAATCAATGGAAATGTGAAACATTAATATCCATCCCGATCGCGTTTAATATGATCAAGAATTTTGATGCGATGACTGCGAGGTTCGTTGAATTCGTAAGCTAAAAGAAATGGAGATTTTGTATTATGTACCAAATAACTAAACAATTTAGTAAATAAAATATAAAAAATATGTCGGATAAGATGGACATGACGAGCGCTGACAAGCTAGGAAAGGTTTCGAAACAGGCGCCTGCCTTTTTCCCAAAACCGTGTTTTCTACGGTATTGTTTTCATGAGCAAAACCACACTTACCACCAGAAAGCGCCCACAAACAAATGAAAAACCAGCAACTGATTCCTGACACCCGCCGATAGAATGAATTATGTGTTTGTATCCTATTCCGGTGGTTTTGGTTTTATACGGTATTGCCTTCCCTGCTTGTTGGTTTTGTGGATAACCTACACAGCTATATATATACATAACTAAATCTCAAAATCTTAAGTGCAATTTCAGTCTGCAATTTCACAATTCTATTTGTTGTTCGTTTTGTTTGCTATAAATCTAAATCCAAAGAAAGGAAGAAAGAAATATGAGTTCTATTTCAAAGAGGGCTTCTTGTATGGCGGCTGTGGGAGCCATCCAGGGTTTCAGATTCTTCACAGATCAGCGGGCCTTCCATTTCAAGAAGCTACTAATAACGCCCAAGTCATTACCTATTTCTCTTAATTCATTTGGGCTTGCTTCTGCCACTGGCGTTGGCGCTGCAGCTGTTGCCCTGAAATCGGCTAGTGCTTCTTCTGCTTCTGAAGCGAATATGAATCCTCAAGAAGCGGCAGCAAAATCAAAGAAAGCAGAATTAAAGGATGAGTCATTGAGATGCGTGATGTATCTCAGCTGCTGGGCTCCAAACTGAAATTGAAATACAGTTAAACTCGGTCAGGATAGAGAGGAATAGGGAAAGGATCGATCACCTGCTGGTGCTGCAGCTTGATGGCCGCCCAACCGCCGGAATATAAGTTGTATATTATGATTGTATTTTGTAACTGAGCGAATTGAATGCAATTTTATGAGTTCATTTAACAAATTGAAAGCAATTTTATGGGTTCAACAGACAGACTTTTGGTAATAGAGGTAATGGTCTCTTTTTATTTTGATCTCTCGTTTTGAGCCTGTGTCATTTCGTTTCATTTCACTATTAAACTACATGGCAACTGAGATACTTATGTAACCATGATCGTATTCTGTAACCTCCTCTTCATCCGCTTCCTCTGACCTTCCACAAGTATTGCAATCCTCTGACCTTCTGTAGAAATGTCTTTTGATTTTATAATTAATATTGTTTTCTAGATTTCGATTTCTACCCAAATGAATCAAGTTTGCTTGAACTACACAGAAAGCAAATTGCCAGAAATAAATCTGAGAATAATAATTAGAAATGGAACTTCAGAAATTCAGACGAATTGAAAGGAAATTCAAGGAGAAATTAAACGCAGGGCAGAGGCAGCTTCTATTAACTAGAATTGAAACAATACAAAAAAAATTAAAGGTACTTAAAATTTAATGCTCCTACAGCGTTTCAATAACAGGAATTCAAACTAATTATGACCTGTTACAATTTTGAATCCCATATTACAGTAGAAAATATCTATTTTCTACTTTTCACAGAGTAAAACTTAGACTCTGAAGCGATGATAAAGGTAAATCTATTTTAATTTGGTTATCTTAATTCCAAACTTTTAAATCGAGTTACCAAAAATTCCACTTCAACTTCAGCGGGCTGTCTAATAATATTTGGTTTCCACCTTGAGTAGAGGGCTTGGACTATAGTTTCCTTATGAAATAAGTTGATCACTAAATTATGTTGGGATAATATAGAGGGTTGTTCTTTTTTCTTTGTTTGTTGTCATTTCCTTTCATTTCACTATTAAATAACATTGGCACTTGACAGACCTCTATAACCATCGTTGTTTTCTGTAACCTCCTGAGCTTTTACAAATATTGCAATCTTCTGCACAGTAGCCAATATTGCAATCTCCCGGTTTGGATAGTTTGTAGGACAGTCTTTTGATCTTATAATAGATGAGTATGGTGATGCTTATTTTGATTGTGAAACCATAATTATTGAATCTAATTAATAATGTACATAATTTGGTGATGATTATTTATATATGTGAATCCATAATATTTAAATTTAATTGATAACCTGTATAAAATTTTTGGTGTAAATTTTGTTTTTGTCATATTTGTCTTAAATTTATTCAACTAAAGAAAAATTGCATAAACAACATTAAAAATTAATTTCAGAATATAGATCTTTGGAACATAATTGAAATTGGAAATATATGCATATAAAGAAAATTTAATGGGAAATTAAAAGGACGATAAGGTAGTTTCTACTAACTAACCGGGTTTTAGTATTTAGGCTTCGTATATGGGGCAAAAGGTTAAGTGTTTCTAGATACCAATGCCCCTCTCTAGTAGTGTTATAGATGATCAAATGACATACTAAATATCTAGCGGATACTAGTGATTGGTTGAAACCACCTTTTTGGTCCCGAAGTAAGACCTAAAACTCCTTTTGATTGACTAAGACCTCATCCTCCTCAAATGTAAGAAAATGAGATAACAACCCAAGACCTAGAAAAATAGTGGTGCATAATCCTAACTAAAAACAAATTCCAAAGTATCAACTAACTACAGAGCATCACAAACAATATTTAAAGTTTGGGAGCATGAAGTAAGTGTTAGAATTTAAGGGAAAAAAATAGACTAGCTAGAAACATAAATAATTTTATAAATTTCCAATCATTTGCTATTATAATTCTGGATAACAACACATTAAAGATTCTTATGCATAATCTAATAACATAAATCAGTAAGTAGCATAACATAGACCTGAGTATTACCTTAGCTAAAACAAGGAACAAAAAACATACATGATATGTTGTTGTTACCTTCCTTAATGTATGCTCAGAAAACACTTAATAGATCATGTATCAAACCCTCAGGGTAGATCTCATCATGATCAAGGGACAATGCCAAGAACCTTTTAGGATAGAAAACCAGAAACCAACTCAGCAAGCTAGAAATCTAAAGACCATGGCATTGTCAAGTAATAGGGCTGAAAGAAAAACAACACTGTCCAACCTAGAGCTAAAAAAGAAACTACAAACATCCTTAATACTTTCAACTCAAGAACAGAGAAATCTGCTTCAAATACCTACAATTCTAGAACACCCCTAACAATCCAGTTCATAATGGTACTAGGGCTGCTAGCAGACAAGGTAAGGAAGCAAACAAGGGAGGCACCAACAAAAGATTAAGGCGACATCAGTTAGACAGCAAGGTGACACTTAACAAACCAACAAGAAGGTACCAGAACACCAACCAACAACAAAAAACAGCTTTATGGCTGGCTGGGAAAGTCTCCTACATGTCAACGACAGTCTAAAGTCAAGGATGAAAGGGGAAAACCCATGTCAGCTGGAGCCGACCAAGAACAACCAAGAGAGAAGCTGAGAGGACCCAAAACAAACTATCCAGAAAGCCGCAATAAACTCATAACCCTATCCAGAAGATCCATAGCAAAAACCTCAGTATTCAACTCGGCTAAGAGAGAGTGAGTGTGTCAAAAGAGAAATAGGTCATTCCTTATATAGTTTTTAGCTAGGTAGGGTAGGGCTAACATATTAGTCCTCTTGCCATAATTTTAGGGTTAGGTTAATACCTAACAAATAAAGAAATAATATTTTACAAATTAAAATATCAAGTGGCAAATCAAAAAGTCAATAAGGCAATAAAACAATTCAATGAGAAGGGTTTCAAGATCAAGGCGACCAACTTTCTTTAGGAGGAAGTAAAAAATCGAACCAAGACATCATAAAAAATTAGGGGGGGCATAACTCAAGCAAGAGGGTTTCATTAATAAACAATAAGACAAAGTCAACACACATTTGTCCACATGATTCTCATGATATAACTTATAAGATTTTATCATCCAAACATATGAGGAGGGTCAATGATGTGATCATGCCCTTCTTCTCAATTGCTCCTAGGTCACATGGACCATCTCGAGAGAGAAGAAGGTCACACATCATCTTGGCTTGGTACTTAACCAAGAAACTGCCTGGTCCCAGACTAGGATACCCCAAAACACATCTTAGGGCCCTAGATCACAACTAGGGTTTTAACCACCAAGGTATACAACCAAGGATCAATCCAAGCGCTGAAAAAGGACCCTAGAACACATCTAGGGACTTATACCATCAAATTGCTTGGTCCCTGGCCAAGAACCCCAAAAATACATTGGGGGCCCAACTAGGGTCTTTTTCCATGGTTCTAACTACTTGGTCCCAGACCAAGAACCCCAGGAGTGTACTGGCGGCCCTAGATCACAACTATTGAATCTACTGACTTTTCTTTTCAGGTATCGGACATGCCAGGGAAACAACACAATAACGTCAAATACAAAGAGGTAAATAACATAACACTACCATAATAATCGTAAATAAGGAGGCTCAGAAATTTGTGGACTGATGTTATCAGAAGTAAATCCATATGCATGAGTTTATTCAAAGTTCTCAAGGAGCGAAGCTCTTTACTTGCAAATGGGTACCAGCAGATCGATAAGCCAAAGCCCTTATATGCCTCTGCCATGGTGAGCATCACATTGTTTTCCAATTCATTATTACAGATTCAACATCACAACATAACCTTAATCATGATTCCATATATTCTTAGACACAGAGTTTATTGTTTTGTGTGTACAAAGATATACATACCCTATTCTTTTGGATGGGAACCTATTACTGTTTTGTTAATCTTTTGGATGGGAACATGTTCTTGTTTTGTGTGTACAGAGATATACATACCCTATTCTTTTGAATGGAAACCTGTTACTGCTTTGTTTGTATAGAGATATACATACCCTATTCTTTTGGATGAGAACCTATAACTGTAACATATGTTTTTTTTACTGTTAGACCTATTATATGTTTTTCTTATTGTTAGACCTATCATATTGATTTGAAATAAGGGATAAGAAATTTTTATTAGGTACAGAAGTAGCTGAGATCCAACAAAATCCACATAAAAAGGCACAATCCCTATTCAAGTTATGTACATGATTATTAAACAAATATGAAAATGGAATGCATACACAACAAATGTGCACAACAAGTTGACTCACGAGGGTGATCAGGTACCGACCTGCAAGGACATTCATGTCGTTCCAGGAATCTCGGAGAAAGGTAATTTTCTCATTCTTTGCATGTTCAACGATACCATTAACATGGTTTTCCCAGTACTCATTTTCGTCATATTATTCTTGAGAGTGTCTCTGCCTTTGAATGAGTAGTGGTTCCTTTAAACATGTATTTTAATTCTCCATACCATTAGCGTCAGGCAAGAGTTTCAATGAGTTAAGCAAGCTTTCCTGTTGGAAACTAGAACTTCCTGCACAAGAGATCCTACCGGAGGATGGAGAGTGTGACTATATAAAATTTTAAATGGAAAAAAGTATTATCTATCATAGTGTTGTAAGAATAATAAAGTGTTATTATCGTAGTTTTATAATAATAAGATATATATTAATGAGCAAGTGTCCTTACCATAGTTCAAAAATTCAACACCTAACATTCCCTCATCCACATGGAACCGTTGCCATGGATCCCTTGGGTGTTTTGTCTATTTTCTGATCATGATCTGCATGGAGGAGGCTTAGGCATGCTCCAGGGAAAGGGCAGGAAAGAAAATGAGGAGCATAACCCACTAGTTGTCCAGCAGAAGGAGCAACAAAAGGAGAAGGAGCTAATTTATGCAGAATAATTGACGTAAATATATTCCACAATGGAATCAGAAGACAAGGAGGCAGAGGTGAGCTCGACAATGAGATATGAGAGGATTCGAACGTTGGACGTCCGTGGGGCGGAAAGGCCTTTGGCGACCTCACGGTTTAACGCACATTACAGGAACTCTGTGATTGCGACCAGAATGCTTGCAACCTTGACCTCCTTTACAGAGTCTTTTTCAGGTACAAAACCTGCATTGCTATTATAAACATTAGGCATACATTCACAACGCAAATTTCAGACACAGGATCTGCATTGTCATTATTTACATCATGAATACACTGACAACAACAAAAGAGAAGTGCCCTGGATCATATGTGCACCGTCATTATTAACGTTATAAATACACTGACAACAATAAAAGAGAAGCGCCCCGGATCATCTGAACCACTAAGAGAGAAATCCTAAACTGATATACTATGATGGTCAAATTTCCCGAGTGACCGCTATAGACTTCCCAACTTCCCACACTAGGGCGGGAATGTGGATGCATAATAAGCATGAAGTTGCATTTACGCCATGCGAAGCTCATATGGTAGAATATATGAAGGGCACAACAGAAAGCCTACATTATTGTTATTAATGCTCTGAATATATCCAGAAAAGCAATTTATTTTTGTGATGTATACATCCAAAACACCGTTAACACCTACAACACTAATGAGTCGAATAGATGAGAAAATACAGAAAATAGTACACTGACCTTCACCTGGAGTATAAGAGAAAATGTAAAGGACCAGTAGACATGCTAACAAAATGTAAAGGACCAGTAGACATGCTAACAGAATATAGATCTTTGGAACATAATTGAAATTGGAAATATATGCATATAAAGGAAATTTAATGGGAATTTAAAAAGAGAGTAAGGTAGCTTCTACTAACTAACTGGGTTTTAGTATCTAGGCTTAGCATATGGGGCAAAAGGCTAAGTGTTTCTAGATACCAATGCCCCTTTCTAATAGTGTTATATATGATTAAATGAGATACTAAATATCTAAAACTCCTTTTGATTGGCTAAGAGTCCATCCTCCTCAAATGTAAGGAAATGAGATAACATCCCAAGACCTAGAAATATAGTGGGGCATAATCCTAACTTAAAGCAAATTCCAAAGTATCAACTAACTACAAAGTGTTACAAACAATATTTAAAGTTTGAGAACGTGACGTAAGGAACCTAGACTTGCCAATAATTAATATGCAAAATTTATATCTTGATAGGTTCTATTTTCTTGCATCAAATTGTATTGAATATATACTTAAAAATCATTGATAAGAGGTTGTTTATGGGTGAAAATAAGATACATGAGCATGTGCAACTTGGTTTCATCAAATATATCTAAAGGCTTCATTTGTCACTAGGTGTAGGCAAGTCCTTACACTGGGTGTCTTCATCAATAGGACTCACCATCTAACCAACCATGATCCATCCTTTTTTGTTGAATTGTTTCCTGTCTCACTAGTCTATCAACCAAGATTGTGACATAGCTTTCCAATTGTCCACTATGATCATTTGGTTTGGAGATGGATTTCTCCTTGGGTTTCCATAGGGAAGGTTGGAGCCTTGGAGGGGGAATTGGGTTGGTAGGATTGCCCAATATGTGAGGCCTAGAGGGTGCATGAAGAATCCATTAGTGTTGTTGGAGTTCCTAGAGCCATAACTTTGAGACTTCCTATTTGACCTGTGTTGGAGCCCTAGAAGGGAAGTGGGACAACCTGAGGGATTGTAGTGCAGAGAAAGGGGTTTATTTCCTTAGGTTGTGTAGGTTGAGTGAAATGAGAGATTGTTTGTCGAAATTGTTGCAGGAGTTTGGTTCTTTGGCCTAGACACCTTTGTACTAACTGTTAGACCTAGTTGGCTTAGTTAGTCTTTGCCCTAGTGGAGTTGTATCTCCATCTTACTGGTGACATGTTGTTGAGAGAGAGAGAACAACATTGTCTATGGCTAGGTGGAACGTTTGAGATCTACAGTGAGTTGGTGATTTTATAAAATATAACTGTTATGCTTATATGTATTTTCTATTGATGTTATAATGTATGTTTATGTGTTTAATTGCTAATATTAAGCTTAATAAATTTTCTACATGTGTAATTCAGTATGTTATCTCATTAAGCATGGTATTTCATGTTGTTGTGCCTACATATTGTATCATGTGCAAGACATATTTTAGATTGGTATCAGAGCCCTACTTGGGCATAATTAATCATGGTATCATAAAATTAGTGAGCTAGGATTCAAGTAATTTTAAAAATACATTATGAATAAAGTCAAAATTGTAGCAACGTGGTTCAAATATGAGTTTGGAACTTGTTACACAATCTGCATACAAGATATTTTATAGTTCAAATATGCATTGAGAATTCACATTCAACATATGAGAGATACATCTTGCTAGAACAACATGCACCTCAAGATGGAGTTAATACTCTCAAAACTTGAAAGATTGCTTAATTCAAACGATTAAAAGAAGGGGTGGGATGTGCGAGAGGGGTGTTTTTCAACCCAGGAGGTCATATGGATTCCACATTCACATAGAGCATTGGTTGCTCATCCAATAACCAATTTGAAGTTTATGCATTACTTCAGGGACTGGTCCTAGAAAAATACAAAGGGATCATGAATATCATAGTTGTAGGAGGCTCCAAATTAATAATCTCTCATGCAAGACATAATTCACTTCTGGAGAATATTCATTTTTGAGCTATCCTTATCAGAATTTAAAAAAGAGTTAAAACATTTCTGGCAATAGAGTTCTTTCATGTCTTGAGAGAAAATAATCAAAAAGTCAATAGGTAGGCCAACCTTGCTATCAAGAAAAATAAAGTAATTTTTATAGTAAATGGATCCTAGCACAATGCAATAATCCCATGAGAAGTTGTGCATACACAAAATTTCACAAATGGGGAGGCCATTGGTCTCTTTACCCCATGCCAAACATATAAATTACCTATATCTATTGGTTGATTTGGGAAATTAAGAAAAGAGGGGATCCCCCTGCATTCAAGAAACCCTCTCAATATCACATCCGTCCAATCACACATTGCCAAGGGGAGGTGTCACACTACCGTCATCTTCACATGGGCATGTGGTTGACATGCACTCCCACAATTTCTCAATAAATCATTTGAGTCAGGGTATGTCTTTTCCCCTCCTTTCTCTGTGATGTGGGATGTATCCGATTGTACTATACTCGGTTATGAAAAGAATAATTATTCATGAAAGTGGTAATATGGGGATAAGGACTCAATTTATATGTGGGGATTTAATTACAAATGGCGGCAACATAGTGACGATACCAAAGTTTGTGTGTGGGGTTCTAATTATTCAGGGCATGGATCGAATTTTGCATCATTTTCAATATGGTTTACTTATGGATGTTCATAAATTCATCTCCTCTTCATTGCTTTGGTTTTTTGCTTCTCTGGTTTGGAGGTCCAAGACAATGGCATCAAGGGATTCATCCCAATGGAATCCCAGGGTGGAATAGTTGGAGGTGGACCAGTCAGACTCCAAGAATTCAATCCTTACCCTGTAGATTCAATTTAATGGTTTATCTTCCCACCTTTTTACCATTCTAGAGGAATTAGTTTCTAAAAAAAAACCAATCAGGCAACTTCAAGATGAATGTAATGCACTCAGGAAACAATGGGAGGAATTTTGATACCACCCTTATTAGAATGACAACTCAAGGAATTCATAGGAGGTCTCCTCTTCGCCAACAGTTCCTATGAAACTCGAATTGAACGCACAAGTTCTAGGAAATGAATAACAGTACCAATTTGGTTTAGTCCCAAATGTTTTTTGCTAAATGTTTAATTTTTGTATAAAATTATTGGGCATCTTTTACAGAGTATATACTAGAAACTATGAATTTTTGTATTTTGGGAAGAATAAAAAGACAATGGTATTTTTAGTAGTGGCCCTTCAACATGGAATTTGGTTAGTCTAGAGGAAAATTTTGAACCCGTGTATCTTTTTGCCAACTTTTAATGTCGCTCTTTTTAAATAAAATTCTTCCCCATCTTCCTATTAAAAAAATGGTTAAAAGGGACCTGCTAGTTCAATTAATTTGGTTTTGAAGTTATCGCTATCTGCCCTACTTTTTCTTTGCTAACATGCATGAATGTCTATATCGCTTCTAAGGGACATGTAAAGAGGAATAAAGGTCCTCAGAAGAAACCAATTGCAGACCCACCTAAAGAGATAAAATGAAGATCCTAAAGAAACAACACCATAGCATCAAGAAAAGAAGAAGCAAGGAAGAAAACCAAAGAAAATATTGATGTTGTAAGAAAGAAGGACAATATTGGAGTAGAAAAGGTTAGAACATAAGGAGAAGAACATGTTAAATATTATAAATCTAACAATTACCAAACTTCTGAGTTCATTGACTATGCCTTCAAGGTACAAAATGAATTGAATGTTGTAAAGATAGAATCATATGATAGAGCACAACATTTATAGGAAAAATAGAAATATGTAGCAGAGGTCATGAAATATGTCCAAGAATGGGAATTGGAATACTAACAAGCTCAATTGCAGTTTGATTGAGTAAAAGTTTGGCAGTTTGCACTAGAATAAATTCCTCCAGAAGTTGTTGTTGTTAATTCAAAAGCCCTGCAAGAAAGGGAGTTTGGTCTAAAATACTGGAATCAAATAGATCATTATTCCCTCCAAGGGATTACCCTTTAAGTCGATGAATTAATTACTATATGACACCTCATAGAGAATACTGCAAACAATTATCACTTCCCTTCTTTTGGACCTAGGAATAATTTCTTTGCAGAAGCATATGTGTCAAAAGATTTGGAAATCTATATTAGCATCAACACAAAGGATATAACTCTCCCTGAGGTTATTAAAGAAACCATTCACAAGTTTATTGAAGCTCCTAATAAGCACATGGCACTAATCAAGAATATATTTCCTAAAATGGACAGATGTGAGAAAAGAATAAGGCAAAGTATTGCATCATATTGTGACTTCCTTAAGTAGCATACTTTTTCTCATGGGGATATGCTTAGCTAAAATTTTGAGGCATAGGTGGCTTTTATAAGAAAATGAAGAAGAAAAAAGGAAGGATCTTCCTCAATCCAAGCAGAGTGTTATCCTATAGAATAGGATTCAAAAAACCGAATAAAAGGTTAGAATAGTCAAAGGGAGTTGAATCCTCATATGGAAAAAGAAGTTAAAGTGATAGGGAAAACAAACATGAAAGAAGGGGGAACGAGTAGTCAACCATGTGCATCAAACCTGTGAGTTTCTCCATTCTTTGTTTTCTATAAATAAGTTGAATTCAATGTATGAAAGGCTTTTTGCTTCTACAATTTTGTAAAATATTTTAGAAAATTAATGAATGAGAAGCCACAATTGACCAAGCTATCTTGGACACCAACTTTAGTTTTGAATCTTTTGCTTCTTTGAACTTCTTATACTATTTTATTGAGTTTTAGAATGGTGTAAGCATATGCTTTCACGTTAGTGTATAATTTTCTCATGTATGAACAATATGTCTTATATTTTTGTTTGTCTTGCAAATTGTTTGTCTGTAGCTATAAGCATGGTACTGTAATTACCTGTCATTTTTAGACTTTTCTTGTATGCATCTAGTTATTTAGGTTTCTATTTTTATCCCCAAATTAGTTACTTTCTCGCTAAAGGTAAAAGAAATGACATATTTGGTGCTATGTTTAACCCATTTTTTTTGTTAGATTGGCTCTGCCATTAGTTTACATTTTGCATATTCAAATAGTTTCATTTCATTTATTCCATTAAAAAAAACTAAATGGTGGACTGGGCCACAATTGGTAAAACCCAAACCAATAACAATTGGCAGGCCATAATCTAGACAGGTTCACTATTCCAAATAATGTAAGGTCTATTTGGGAACTTTCATTTGATAGAACCCCTATTGATTTCATAGGGTCATCAAGCCTTGACAACATAATAGAATGATTTTCGTGTATCGACTTGAAAAATTTCACAGAATCACTTTCATCTTCATCTTCATCTCCACTAAATTTAGGTATTGTCGTTAGTTCTAACTTGGGATCTAACCAAACCCATAAATATACAGCCATAACATCTTATAAACGATGATACCAATTACTTTTTCCAACATATTCTTAAGTGTTTACTCTTTCCAACAGCTTTTGAATAACTTCAATTAGACATCCCAATCGAAAGTTATCCTTTTTTTACTGGCAGAATCAACAACTAGTTGGGCACGTAGTCACATGGCACAGGGTTGTGTTATCCAACTGCTACCGCTATAACCTCTAGGTGTTCCCATGATGCCCCACACACGACACAAAGGGTAAGTTGGGGTTTCGAACCAATGACTTCACATAACAAAGTGCCTTAACAATACACTCCATCACTGACTTCCCTACACCTCGAGGGGAAATCAAAAGTTATACTAATTTCAAGTTAACATGCCTTGTAAAACCCCAATTTCAAGAGTGTCTTATTGGCTGACCTTCAATATGAGGTAACTCTAAAATTTTTGCACCTATAAGTATGAAATTTCAACCTATTGTATCCTGATATGTCTTCTTTGCAATGCCATAGGTCTGACCAAATTTGGATGTGCCAAGAAAAAGTTATGATAACTTTTCCAAAACTTGTTGTTTTTGTCCCTTTCAAGAGAGTGAACTTGTATGAACTGCCACATGTCCAATTTTTTAGCTCTGCATTTGAAATTATTACCTAAAACACTATGGTTTGTATTATGTTCAATACAAATAATGGCACTCAATTTAGGTCTTGCAAGAATCAGATGAGATTGTTTTACCAAGAATGCTTGTTTGAGACTATTCAAATACCCTAACTTCCACACCATGTAACTTGAAAAATATATTGAATTAGAATTTGCGATTTTTACCATAGGTACTTCACTATGTCATCAAGTAAGGTCCCAAACATTTCATTGTTTGAAACTTCCTAGAAAAGATATAGTGAAGATGCCAAGATGACTCATTTGAAGGAGACAAACATAAGATTATATGCTCTTATACCTAATGTTATGTAACAAAACCTTAAAATATCTTAAGAAACCACATTACACACCATTACACCAAATATGAGCATGGAACACAACTTCAAGATAAATAAGAGTGTTAGAAAAACAAGATCGCGAAGCAATAAAATAAAAAAAAATGTGGAAATAAAAAAGAGAAGATACACAATATAATAGAGACACAGATATATGTGGTTCACCTAGTTTGGGCTATGTCCACCAGAGAAATTGGTAGGTCCTTCCTTTTTATTATCCATCAAAATGAAGGGATACAACCTACAACACACCCGTTGTAACTTCCTCTTCTTTCTCTCACAGTCTCCTCTCTTGGGATACAATATTCACAATGATACACAACTGCAATACAATTCCCTTATAGAAGAGGGTTTCCTTCTTGGGAAAAAAAAACCCTAACATAACTTCTACTGTAAGATCTACGACCTTATAATGAACGCTCCATATTTACTATGAAATTACAATATACATTTACAAGGAAATTTTTACTCCGGGGGATTCACCCCTGAATCCCCATCGGGGAACATTGTCCTTCGAACCCCCACCAAGGGATTTCTTTCCCCTGGACCCCCCATCCGCGGGGATGATACCCCTGGACCCCATAGGAGGGGAAATCCCCCCCTGCAACCCCCCCGCGTGGAGGGGTGTACAATATTTCGGGGTGTACAGTCTTCATGGGGTATAAACACGACTGAAAACAAAGACCTATGAAACAAGAAGATAATCAGGATCCACAACCAACAAAGAGAGATGAGTTACACATAAATCCTTAAATAATATGAGAACCTCCTCCAAATATCCTAGTACATTTATACATCCCAATCACATCTTCACCCCAATAATGACTACATGATCTCTCTATATATGTATTCACTCATTGCACATGTGGAATCTTCATTAAACTAACCACTATTACATATAAATTTATGCCATTACATATAGATTTAACCCAAAATATGCCCTCCTTGGGGTTTTATCATATACATTTAACCCCATATATGCCCCCCCTTCGGTCATATCAGATTTAAGGAACATTTTGTTGGTGGTGATATAGGATGTGACTTAACAAAGAGAAATATCATGGTTCACCTTGCAATGGATATAAATTTTGTTGGGATGTGTTTATCTCTATGCACGTTTGCAAAACAATTAGGGTTGAATTGCATTACATCATTTTAAGTGTTGGTTATATGTTATAGGACTTGCCCTTTTATATAACTTCAAAGCTTATATGTTGGATTTTGGTTTATGGTGTTGACCTCATCCACATTTCACCTTACCATATGATGTGAATGGTTCATGGAGCATTTAGTACGCACATGATCATTGAGTCTTAAGCTTGGGTGGTATGATATGGTATGTTTGAACACATTGGTGACTATGGGTTAGATGTGATATGCTATGATTATCGTTAGGTCTCCTTGGGATCTTGTGTGAAAGATTTTTCTATGGAGGATATTGATCAATGTATCCTAGGTGAGGACAAGAGACAATAGAGACAACATAAGTAATTAAGCTCTGTTATGGTAGAAGCATGGAAAAAACTAGTTTTTCTATGAAAACCAAACACACAACAACAACAACAAAATCCACTAAAAGCAATAAATAATACAAATTACATGAATATGTAAGCCGATAATTGATAATGGATAAACCTTGGAAGGTAGAAACTCAAATGCATTGATTAATGGCCTTCGGAAGTTGGTCTTTAAAGCATGTATGCATAAACCTCAAATAGAGGTGAACTATTTTGATGGGATCATATACATAACAAAAAGAGATCTATCTTCCGTATAGAGTGAAATCCTTTTCTCCTAGAGCTTGCATGTATTTATGAAATATCTAGTTGAAACTTGGTTTCCCAATCCATTACATTTTAGTAACAATAAAATTAAAAGAACATAAGAAGAATATCAACCATCATCTTGCTCATTATTGGCTAGAACAAGAGACATGTGTTGCTACATCAATGGACGTTGCCTAGGTGTTTATAATTGTTTTGAATGTTATATGACATGTACAATGATTGATCCTTGTGAAAGGATGCATGATTCAATTCAGTCAAGGTTGATAGAAGTTTGATTAGATAGTCAATTGAGGATTGTGCAAGTCAATTTACTACTAATCAAGTCTTGGGATGGATTGGACCTTCCACTTTAATTGGATGGTCCCCACTCACTAATTATGAAGATGGGGAAACTTATGTATCAATTTAGTGGTTGTATAACACTTGGAATTGTGCTACTTTGGCCACCAATGGAATTTCCTATGTCCTTGTATGGTGTGCTCTATGTTGGATTATTGAGAGGTGGGGGGGTGAATCAGTAATAGAGCAATATAATCCTTTTTAAACATAATATGCAAGTGTTATATTTATTTATGATCAATGTAGCATTATCATCCAATAGTTGCAGAGTAAATAAACAATGAACAAATGAACAATCATACACGTACACAGTACACCAATGTTTTTACATGGAAACCCAAAGCGGGAGAAAACCATAGAATGATTTTTCTGATATGTCTTTAAGAATTACATTCATTGGAAGCACCAACTTCCTCTGTTTTCTAACTGCAACTAGAAGGAGGCTCCAACCCCCTAGTTTCTCAGGCTACAACTTGAGGGAAGCTCCAACTCCCCAATTCTCCAGCTACAACCAGAAGGAGGCTACAACCCCCTATGTTCTCTGGCTACAATAGGAAGGTGGCTACAACCACCTATCCTTGTCATTTCCAACCATCCTGACATAGAAGTAGAATGATGGAACCACTGTTACACTATCACTGTGAGATATATAATTGTAAAATTGTACTAACCTATATCACTGACCTGCAACCAACCTGTACTACTTCCCTGCAATCAACCTGTACCTGAATTGAGCATGTATCAAACAAATACAACATGTACGCGACTTGTAGTTCTGCAGCACACGTATGCACATGCCCTATTTGTACAACAACCCACATATGTACATGACCTATCTGTTATGTAGCCTGTGTATGCCTTCTGAAAACTAGGGTTTTCTTTCTTGTGAAAACTTATGACCCTCTGCAACCTCTTTCACGTAGATTACAAATAAAACATGTACGCAACCTGTAGTTCTGCAGTATGCATATGTATGCACCCTATTTGTACAACAACCCACATATGTATGAGACCTATCTATTATGTAGCCTACGTATGCCTTCTGAAAACTAGGGTTTTATTTCTTGTGAAAATTTCTGACCCTCTACAACCTCTTTCACATAGATTTGCAAAATGTCACTGTATCCAGACTGTATCTATACCCTGTTCATGCATCCTCATACATAACCTTTACCCAAGGACTCTATATGTATGTCTAGTCATGTGCCAAATGAGTGTATGTTATCATGAACCAATATAATAACCCTCACATGAACTAGACATAAAACCATTTATGATATTCAACCTTTCAATACTTCATCTACTTCATGTATCATAAGAACCCTTAACCATATGCCAAGAAATACAAGATGTGCCTCAAATCTAACAATGATAAATATTGTGTATACTGGCACTATATTTCTGTAGACATGATTTATACAAAAGATCCTATGTAGCCACTAAACTCTCTAGGGAGAATCCTCAAATCTCCATAACCATTTCTCATGCATACATCAAAATCCAACTACTCATAGAAATAAGATATACCTTTTGAACCAGTGGATAGATGTGATGTCTCTGATCACTGTAGACCTTCTTGGGAGCTTGTTCTCAGAATATAAGACCTCGGCTTCTTCATGTCCTTATATTTCCATGGCTTTTCCCTCACGTACGCATCCTATTAAAATGACAACCGACGTGCATACATGCTCTGTTATACTAGTAGCTCGTGTATGTACGCACCCTGTTGTATTGTTAGCTCGTGTACACCTCATAACTTAGGGTTTTTTTTGTAGTCTCTGTAATTCCAAAACTTTCATCGTCAACCCTTCGTGCTACCTCACATTTTCGCAACTCCATATATATCAATGAGTACCTACAATAAGCCATACACAATAATAGATATTCAATGTGCTCAATGATCATGGAATGAGATACCCTTGCCTCTTATTTATACTTCCATGTAGCTTCCTCAAGGGGTTACCTTCTAACCATCTTAACCCACTTTCCTTATTTTAGGGCTAACCCACTTCTAACCACTTGTCCACTTAACTTAACCACTTTCCACAAATAGTAAGTTCTCCTTTAACTTTATTATTTAAATAATTTATTTTGCAACCACTTTGACTTATCCATAAATAGTAAACCCACCACTTCTTGTTGCAACCACTTTATTATTTAATTATTTTCTTCTTTGTAACTACTTTGACTACTTTGACCTTTTAGGGGCTTCTATATAACTCATGAGGGTTCTCCAACTTCACATGGCCATAACTCTCTAACCGCGAGGAGTTATGTGGCATTCCACATACCACCGAAAATGGCATGACATGTAATATCCATCTAGAATAGTCTTATCTGCAAATATATTAAAACTCATACCATTATACATCAAACAAAATTGGGTCCATTACCCATACCTTTGTGCTACCAGAATTTGCTACCAGACTTTCTTCAACGGTTGACATCAATGAAAACCAACCTAATTAATCAACACTCTATAATATCCCCAATAGGGATTAGCTAGGATATTAAGGGTTTGCTGACTAATTATGTTATACTGGTTGTGTTCTCTTGTCAATTACTATGCATTACCTTTGTTTTTATGATATAAAATCATTGACAACCTTTGACAAATATTTTTCATGTATTGCAATAATAGACATATCATTAAACATGTTGTATGCATCCCAAACACACATAGAATGGAAGAGACAACAATGAAATTTTATTATGAATGGTATATAAAGAACAAAAATAATAGATATCTAATTGTTGCTACAACAACTTTCACACACAACAGTAAGACACTACAACTCAAATAAAAACCTGGGTGATTCCATAGTCTCCTCAATGCATGTCGTCCACTGCTCAAAGGTAATTCAAATGCTCGGTGTTCCCTACATAACCCATGAATTCAACGAAAAATCCCTTGTCCCTTCTCCAAACCACCCGATTCAACCTCCAAAGGATCCCACGACTCCACTCATTTCCCTTCGCGGCCTGTAATCGACCCCCATAGCCTTTCCTTTATTCTACAGGCCTGAAAATGGTGGGTCGGTTCTGAAGAACCCCATGACCTCTCTTCTATTTCACTGATGTGAAAAATGGGAATGGTCCAACCCCCCTTAAGCTACCCCCATGGCCCCTCCTTGCCTCATGGCCCCACCACAACCAATCCACAACCTTAACTATCCTAATTGTGCTACTATGAATGGGATCGGACCTCAAGTAAACCCAATGATCTATTAAAAGATGAATAAGCCCTTCCATATTGTAGGAGACAAATCAACTCCCCTAGGTAATTCGTTGCACCTCTAATTGGCCTCCTCCTAGACAAATCAAAATATTTCCAAGATGAAGACAAACAATAAGATGAATCTCTAATAGAAATCATGAATGGATCCCCCTCTCTATCTAGCTAGGGTGGATATTACACCACCGAAACTAAACCAACATGGGAAGGGTTTTGTCAAAACCCCAATAAAAACGTGGCTCTCAAGAGCATCCAAATAAGACATCAAATCATAATGAGGAAGGTGAAGTGATACCTTTCCTTTATACTTCTAGACCTTTCCTCTCTTTGACCAAATCCACATGAAGATTAAAATCTATTTATAACCCTTTTTAAACCCATTTTTATGCTTGCAAATGATTAATTGGATTCTAAGACATCCCCGGATGTTGGAAGTCCCTTTATCATCATCCCAAACTTTAGATATTTTCATCCTAGTTCCAATGAGATATTACACGAAGGTATCTCGTTAGATAATATGATCCAAATAATACCTTATGTGTATTTAATTAAAGTATACTCAATAATAACCCAAACTTACAGAATTCGTCGGAATGCCATGGAACCAAGAAGGAACTATGTGGAAATGATCCTGGTGATTGAATACAATGAATGGGCTAGATTGGGCCCCATATAACTCCACCAAATTTCCTGAACTCACTGTTATCCTCATTTTACTCCTCTGGTTAGGCTAACATAAACTCATAAGGTCACCTCTGACTGCCAAACATGGGAATCCAAAAATGGGGACATTATTGTCCTCCCTTCCCAAAGATTGCTTGTCCTCAAGCAATGCCATCACAAACTGTCACTCCATCGCCTAGTCTAGAATGAAACCAATAATGATAACAGGGTCCCAAACCGCCCTGGAAGATGTGAAGAATCCTCTGCTCAATGCAGAATCCGACAAGGTACGGATATAAGAGGCCTCCTAAAAACTCCACCCTAGTAGAGAAACTCAGTATAGAAAAAAATCGATCAACCCATCAAAGAAATGCTCTATTAGGGAACCAATCTCGTGGAAGCAAAAAATAGCTCTCGCCCCCATGTCAATTGTTGAGCTATCTAATACTGAAATCTCGAGGTCCCAAGCTAATATCAGAAAGGAACCACCATGATATCATTATGCCACCCTGATCATAATTATTTGACCATCGTGCCCAGTGTGCATCCTCCTCTCCTAGAACTCCAAGTTGAAATACCTATAGGGGTGAAACCTACAACCAATAATAGTATCCTGTATAGACATCCACGTGAAGTCACGACATGTAGATCCGGTGCCATGCTCAATATCGAATACCAAAAAAGGAAGTATGTCTCGATCATTGGCAGTGACTTTGAACTGCTCATCGACTCTAAACATTTCTCCATTGGATAGCTCTGTCACCTGTGCTACCCCATACTCCAAAGACATCACCGAAAAGTGCATGAATTCTTATGACTGGTCAATCGTTGCAAACATACTATCTACTCCTTGCACCCTTGATAAACCTATGATGCAATTGATCAACATGCTCTCCCACTTTTACTAAAAAGTGGGAAAAATTGGCATCAACCCTGCTAGATGAGTGTGCCCTGACCTGTACTACTGATGAGTGATACACTTGTCCGCAATGTCCCTCCATGTGAACCCTTCTCAGACATGCTTTCAAGTGATAAAGTCACCAGGGTCCCCAACTGACCTGTATGATGTGAAGCACCCTCTATTCATAGCACCGATCTGCAAGGTGCTAACACAATAATCTATCTAACTACCCTTGATAGGGCATGCAACCATAAGCAATGTAAACTCGATAAACTCTGGAAGGCAAAAACTGGCCATATCATATGTACCAGCTGTCAAGCTATAAAAAACTATAGTCCCAAGGTACCAAGATAATATTCGAGAGGAACCTTCATGTTGGAATTGCACCCACCATCATTGCCATCATTGTCTAACCACCATACTTACACTGTGCTCTCCTTTCATGGACCCCCAAGTTGAATCAATCAAAGGAATGAACTCACTACCCTAAATCATGCCTTGCCAAACATCTTAGTGAAGTCAAAGTCTGCCAAATTGCAAATCGACTTGATCCTGAGTATCGTGAGGGAAAATCTATCTCGCCAAAGATTAACAACTCCTATCACAACATCCCCACAATGACATAGTCCAATGACTTACATGATCCTTTCGATCATCCTCATCATCTGAAGCAGTCTACCACTCTGGAGAATGCCAGGATTGCAACAAATTGGAAGTCCTCCACTCCCAATGTTTGCTAAAATCTTTGTGAATTGATCCAACAGAGTCTGGATCTCCTCCTATGCATTGGTCATAATACCCTCTATCTCATCATATTGAGTCCAATGATCCACTCATGTCCTTTTGTATACTCTGAGGGAATCAAATAGTATCACTAGATGCCACTTCCACTTTCTGCAAGACTAGAAAGTGACTATTGCATTGGTCAACTCCGAAGGTATGACCAAGAGATCATAATGAAGTTTGGAAGCAGACATGTGCCTATCCTGCTCCTTGATCCTAATCTGATGATATCCCATATGAAGGTCTATCCTCAAGGGATATACTTCTCAATGAGGCTCACCCATCCACTCACTGATCATGGACAGCCTCATTTCAATGGTATGCTCGAGGACTCTCTCAAGAGATCTCCCTAGTGGAAACACCCCACAACTCCATTGTATAATGTCGTGTACCAAGGAATACCCTTGCACTCTGTCGGTTATCACTAAATCATCATGTATCTTCCTATATCATGTAGGTGCTATTGTATCTATAACTTTGCTGATGTTTCTTGAACCTGTATCTTGGAGTGTACCCAATTCTGTCATATACCTGTCCACCCAATCCATGGATGCATATACTTCCTTGTGGGCTAGTTCACAAGGTATGTGGTCAACTATATCCTTTGTATCTAAGCCTTGAGCCTTTAGTGGGCTCTCCAACATAAGCGGCTCATGATCCTCACAATGTAAAGCAGGAGCATGGTAAAAACCCTATGCATCAAACCTCTCCTCAAGCACCTATAATTCTAAATTCTCCTCGTGCGGGATCATCACAAGATGCCCCTCCCTCGAATCATGAGTGTCACTCACTGATCCATGATATTTTCGTCGTGACTTATAAAGAATTGCATTAAATGAGAATAAATTAAAGTGCACCATTAAAGAAGGGAAAACTTAAAAATGAAGAGACATAACCATCAGATCTGAACATAAAAACTTGATAACGGAGTTCATCCCTGGTGGACTACATCTCCCTAGTGGAAACACCCCACAAGATGCCCCTCCCTAGTGGAAACACCCCACAACTCCACTGTATAATGTCGTGTGCCAAGGAATACCCTTGCACTCTGTCGATTATCACTAAATCGTCTTGTATATTCCTATATCATGTAGGTGCTACTGTATCCATCGCTCTACTGATGTTGCTTGAACCTGTATCCTAGAGCGTACCCAATTCTGTCATATACATGTCCACCCAATCCATGAATGCATATACTTCCTTATGGGCTGGTCCACAAGGGATGCAGTCAACTATATCCTTTGTATCTAAGCCTTAAGCCTTTAGTGGGCTCTCCAACATAAGTGGCTCATGATCCTCACAATGTAAAACAAGAGCATGGTCAAAACCCTCTGCATCAAACCTCTCCTCAAGCACCTATAATTCTGAATGCTCCTCATGCGGGGTCATCACAAGATGCTCCTCCCTTGAATCATGAGTGTCACTCACTGATCCATGATCTTTTCATCGTGACTTATAAAGAATTGCATTAAATGAGAATAAATTTAAGTGCACCATTAAAGAAGGGAAAACTTAAAAATGAAGAGACATAACCATTAGATCTGAACACAAAAACTTAATAACGGAGTTCATCCCTGGTGCACTACGTCTCCGGGTCCTGCTCTCAAATGGGTAGGCTCTTTCATTAACTCATCAAAAGAATTTGGCAAATACATGAATATACCTCATTCTGAAATCAAGCTACAGAAATAATGCTTAGATCAGAAAACATAAATTAACACTCGATTCGTTATGTCAAATTACCCAAAAATGACTATCTCCATGCTCTGATCCGACTCTGGCACTCCCAGGCCCAAGAAGAATTGTCTCGATTTTTGTGCCCTATGCAACTTGCAATTATGACAGTTCTGTCTCAAAATCCGTGCCCTCAAGTATGTACAGTCCATGCATCTCCCCTTGTATCTAGGCAGATTGTACTTATTAAGTAATGAGTGTGGGAAAATATACCAAGTGTTATATGTGACACATTGGTTATGGGCAGAGTAGTTAAGGTGTTGGGCATTGCGAAGGTTCCGGGGATGAATCCCACCAGACTCCTTTTTTGAACATTGGTTTGTATATAT
>SNQJ01S0010662.1:340347-350377 GCA_010110895.2 Picea sitchensis | reverse complement strand
TAGCGCACCCGTTAGAGACACTTCCAACGACTGCTAACATTGGCGTGGTCCGCCAGATTTGGTGGAGTTACCATATTTTTAAAATGAAATTTGTTCACGGATTAATATTGGGCATTTATGGGATGCCACATGTTGCCTGATGATTGGGCCACGTGGTGCCCACTGATAGGTCCACCTGTATGTTGACGTTTCTACCTCGTCATTCCGTACCTGACACGTGGCACTTCTTGGGTGGTGCCACGTGGCATTGCCTCGGGGTGCCACATGGAACTTTTCTATTGGTCTACATCGACCCCTGAAAATCCCATTGGAAAGTGACATGTGGCAGCCTTTGGTGCTGCCACGTGGCATGCTAACATCAGCAGTACAGATGATGATGTGGTCCCCTGCTGACTAGCCCTGTTTGACCGCAACTTTAACCGCAAATATATTTCAAACCATAACTCTGTTTGACGAGCCGTTTGCATCGTTAGAAATATTGCAACACGCTCCTCACAATCATGCCATTTTAACTGAGTTTTGGGAACTTTGAATTTTTTCCCTTTCTTTATCTGTTGGAGCCATTCTGAGCATTCTGAGTTGCCTCTGTGAGTTCCGAGTTATTATTATCCTTCTTTGGATCCTTTTTGGATCACTCACGCCCTCATGTGTCACGAATGTCAATGATGAATAACGTTCCCAACTTAGCTAGTAACAAAGCTCCTTAACCTCCCTTTCCCTGTCTTCAACATGCTTAACTAGAGCAAGGTCCCTAGATTCCATGAACAACTATAGGTAATCAAGTTTCATCTATTCTTGTGCTTCTTTGATGATGCACAATTGGGTACTAGTGAATCCATCTTCCACTCCCCTTTGTCTCTCCTCCAATTGAGTTCTCCACATAAGGTGTTTAATAAATATATGGGCATCATCTTCCTCATCAACACCTGCACAATTTTCTCCTTTGCGACCAATAATCGATTCTCCAAATATTGCAATGTTAAGGGTATTTGTTCAATTTCATCATCATGTCAATGTACAGTCACACCCTCATCATCATCGACATCATACATGAAATAGGGTGTTTAATCCTCATCATGTGTAAGTTCTATAACACTTGAACTACCCTGATTATAAACATCATATGCAATGAAAGATGTTGGATCGTCAACATCGAATGATTGGAAAATTTCCTCATAGTCATCATAAGATGTTCCATCCTCATATTTCCCTGATTCATAAGAGGTATACCCATCCAACACACTAATGTCATTGTCTTCATTGGTTAGCTTTGATGATGTACCATAGGCTATTGTTTGGTCTTCCTCTATGCATACATCCTCCTCATGGAGAGATGCATGTTCCTCCACCTGCTCACCTCTCATTAATTTCTTTCTTGTGCCTTTAAAGAAATCCTCGTCCACATTCTTGGGCCAATATTCGTACTTGAGGTTGAAATAGATTTTAAAGGGAAAGGATGCACAGATCTCCTCACCCAATGCTATATACCCCTGGTAGTAGTAAGACATGATTCTACTTGTTGCTATCCTCCTCGAGATTTCAACCACATGCTCCAAATATTTCTCCATCTCACTTAACCACATGAGTGAAAACCCTACTACCATCCTTTCTTACACCTATATATACACAATTTGATTTCCTTCCCACTATTTTCCCTCAGGCTGGCAATATCTCCAACTATGATACCACTGTAATATCGCCAATAGGGATTGGCTAGGATATTAAGGATTTTCTGACCAATTATATTATTTTGGTTGTGTTCTCTTGTCAATTACTATGCATTGCCTTTGTTTTTATGATATAAACTCATTGACAACCTTTAACAAATAATTTGCATGTATTTCAATAATAGACATATCGTCAAACATGTTGTATGCATCCTAAACACACATAGAATGGAAGAGAAAATAATGGCATTTTATTATGAATAGAATCTGAAGCACAACAATAATAAATATCTAATTATCGCTACAATAGATACCACACACAACAGTAAGACACTACAACTCAAATCAAAACCTAGGTGATGTCATAGTCTCCTCAATGCATGTTATCCACTACTCAAAGGCGCTTCAACTGCTTGTTTTTCCCTACAAAACCCGTGACTCTAGAGAAAAGGCCCTTGACCCTTCCCATAACCACTCGATTCATCCTCCAAAAGATCCCACAACTCAACACAATTCCCTTCACGGCTTGTAATCGACCCTTGCGGCCTTTCCTTTACTCTACAGGTATGCAAATGGTGGATCATCCCTAAAAGACCCCACAACCCCTCTTCTACTTCACTATTGTGCAAAATGGGAATGACTCAACCCCTCTTAAGGTACCCTCGTGGACCCTCCTTGCCTCATTGCTCTGCCACAACCAATATGCAACCTTAACTATCCTTACAATGCTACTACGGATGGGATCGCCCCTCAAGTAAAACCAATGATCTATCAAATGATGAATCAACCCTTCCAATCCTGCAAGAGACAATTCAACTCCCTTGGGTAATTCACTGCACCTCTAATTAGCCTCTTGCTAGGAAAATCAAAATACTTCCAAGCTAAAGACAAACACTAAGATGAAGCTCTAATAGAAATCTTGAATGAATCCCCCTCTCTGTCTAGCTAGGGTAGATATTACACCACCGAAACTAAACCAACAATGGAAAGGTTTTGTCAAAAACCCCAACGAAAACTTGGCTCTCAAGAGCATCCAAAGAAGAGATCAAATCATAATGAGGAAGGAAAACTGCTACCCTTTCTTTATACTTCTCTGAACCCCTTCTAGATCTTTCCTCTCTTTGACCAAATCCACATGAAGATTAAAATCACTTTATAACCCTTTTTAAACCTCTTTTTATGCATGAAAGTGATTAATTGGCTTTTGAGACATCCACGAACGTCGGGAGTCCCTTTCTTATCATCCCAACCTTTAGATATTTTCGTCCTAGTTCCAACGAGCTATTACACGAAGGTATCCCCTCAGACAATATGATCCAAATAATACCTTATGTGTATTTAATTAAAGTATACTCAATAATAACCCAAAATTGTGGAAATCATCGGAATGCCACAGAACCAAGAACAAACTGTGCGAAAATGATCCTGATGATGGAAGATGGTGAATGGACTGGCGTGGGCCCATATAACTTCACCAAATTTCCTGAACTCATTGTTATCCTCATTTTTAAACTCCTCTGGTCAGGCTGACATAAACTCATACGGTCACCTTTAACTACCGAACAAGGGAATCCAAAAATGGGGACATTACATGCTCATTATCTAACAATAGTATCAAATTCAAGTGTCTCTAGAATATTTGGGTGGATGACTTTTGTCTCTTCGGACTGCAAATTAGTTTATTCTAACAATTGTGGAAAATGTGGTTAAAACAATTCTGTAATGAATATTGGATGTAAACCTTGTTATGCTGAACACTAAGTTTAAAAGCATTGTCCCAGATTTTCTCAAGTATGGTGTAAGGATCATATCTCAAAGGATTCAAATTCCTATATGGGCCACTGAATAATTTTTTCTATAGATGCAACCAGACTTGATCCTCAATATGGAAGACATGAGGAATATGATGCTTATCATGTCAAGCCTTAACTTCTTCACTCACTCTTTGTGACATATCCTATGTTTGTTTCTAGCTCTGACAAACCTTGTCCTTGAACTTGAATGCCCTTTTGATTTCTTTCTATTCATGGTCTATGTCAATAGAAAAATTGGGTTGACTAGCCAAGTCGATAGGCATTGAGGGTTGAAATTCGTAACATAATTCAAAAGGGATCTTACCTGTGGAATTGTGTCGATCTTGAATGTAGCTATGCATGGATCTTACCCATGGAATTCCGTTAATCTCGATTGTAGCTATGCTAGATGTATGGAAGAGTCTTATATCATGTTCATCAATGCTTGTGGTTGCATAAATGAAGCAACTATATCACCATGTTTGACAACTTGGATCTACCCATCTACCCAAGAATGGAACATCATCAACATGGATAGTTGTGTGTTGAGCTACCACCATAGTGTCTTCGAAAATACATTGAAAAATTTGGCATTTGGTAAGTGTTGATTTTAGTCAGTAAAATCCTAAACACCCCCATACTTGTGAAAATAAAATTGCAGTTGTTCAACACAACTACAACTGTACCTATAAGAACATGATATAGTGTAACCCCATGGAGGTTTTCTTCAACTTCCAGTGGTTAACACCACTAGACATTACCTATCTAAATACTAATGTTGAAAATGATATTTCTTTTATTGAGCACATCCAAAATTTTCAACACCAAGTTGAAGAAATTTTGTGATACACTTCAACAAATGACAAATCGTGACATGATAAGCATCATTTCCCACTCAAGTTAGCAATGAGGGATGAACTTTGGCTTCATAGTCCAAAAGATAAATTCAAAGGTTTACATCCAAAGCTCTAGCAACTTCAATATGGTGTTCATACTGTCACCAAGCAATGTGGTGTTAATGCTTTCCACTCTACCTTGGTATGCATCCATTTTTTCAATGTTAAATAAACTCTTAAGACATCACAATCAATTGTTGCATGAGAATAGGATAACACAACTAGATCCTCTAGTTGATGTTGATCCTAATTTTAACTCCACAACCTCCTTTGACCAAGTAGTCAACACAAACATAACAAGGATACATAACTCTATCACATTGCAAAAGCCGGTTAATTTCTTGTAGAGTCTAAATATTTTACACTTAGCAAGGTGGTATAAGTTTCCTCGGTTGGTCAACATCGCTCTAATTTATTTTGCATCAACATCAAATTCTACTACATCGAGGACCAACAATTTTAACTCCAATGTAATGGGGACCATTTCTACTCGAGGGGTCTCTTGATCCATGCCTCAAAGTGAATATGATTCATGATAGGTCATTATCAACTTCCATTATGGCCAAGAGAGTAGTCACAATAGGTTTTGCTATGGCTCCATCTACTACATACTCCCATTCCTCATCAACACAACTACAACATTCCCACCCCACAAAAATGAATATATATTGATTACCAAGGACATACCTTACTTGAATGGTGGGGTAATATATATATATATCACTAGGAGAGAGCAATATGAGTTGGGGGAGCAAGCTCTCTGGGGACAGAGGGTAAAACCATACCCAAACCAAATGGATGGCGTCGCTCCAATCACTTGTTCATGTTTCGCTAAGCCCCCACCCACCATCAATTCATATTATTGAACTTGAACCTTATCAAATATATATTAAACTCATTTCTCCATCTTTTTCCCATGCATGCATCTAGCACCAGTGATACCATTATTCATGTATTGTATGCAGGCTAACTTGGAAGGAAGACCAAAGCATCAATGAAAAAGTGTACAATTGTTCTTTAACAACAAACCTAATTAGTGGAATCCTACCATTTTGACTTATAGTGTCTATCATTTCAGGCTATTAAAGTTCACCAAGCCAAACCTAATTAGTTGAATTCTACCATTTTGACTTATAAAGTGTCTAGCCTTCAATGCTATCAAAGTTCACCAAAGTCACTATCAACTTTAATTATCAAATTAGAAAGCACTCATAATAGAGACTCTGGATTTGGGAAAAAGATAATGAATGCAAATGGCAAGAGGCCTTTTGTTCTTATTATTATTCCCGTCACTAAAGAGGCCTTGTGACTAGTTTTTATTAATGAGATGATGAATCGTAAGGGTTTCTTCGGTCACATTTTTTCCGGTCTCCCAACAAGGCTCATAGTGATTCGTGAGTAACTTTCACTGAAAATGAAATGCTTTTAATTCATAATTGCTTAATTCTAGTATCTAAAATATATAAATTTATCTCCAACTCGGTAAGGTTTTGTTTGATGATTACTTAGTTTTTCAGCCGTTAGAACCATAAAGGGAAGGGCTTCTAAGAAGATTATGCTCCATCCCAAGACCAAGAATGAGGAGAAAAGAGGTTGAACTTAAACCAATAATTCAAAATTCTTTATCGAGTTAGATATAAAAGTGCACTTACCATTCATTGCAATTTGTTAAATTTCAACATGTTTATGAATAAACTCTTTTGATCTTTAAATATTTGATTTTTAAATATTAGTTACGATCATTGTGATTAAACTCTTTCATATTTCTGAATATGGTAATGCCTATTTCTATAATTATTCGAGAATTATTAAATTTAATTGATAAGGTGTATAGATTTGTTGGTTTAAATCTTGTTTTTCTCATATATCTATCTTAGCTCTACCCAACTGAATAAAATTACATAAACAACACTCAAAGTTAATTAAGGGAGATTAAAGTTAACTGCAAGAAATACATCTCTTGATAATAACTTAAGAAATTGGAGGCACATGCATGGAAATGAAATTCAATAAGAAACTAAAAGGAGGATAAGATAGCTTTTATTAGCTAGAGTAAAAACGGTCGATAAAAAATTAAACACTTATTTTGAATTTTAAATGATAATAGAAAATGTAATATAAATATTTAGTCAATTAAATCTATATCAATCTCCTAAACAATAATAACAAATACATAAACCTAAGTATTTCATAAAATTTTAAAGAATCTCACATTAAACACAATACAAATAGTATCTAATTATTCCCCAACAAATACAATGCAAAAAGTTGAAATAATTACTTATAGAGTTGGTACCCCTAACTACTCTAATGTGAAGCTACTAGAAGGAAAACTATTCTTATTCTAGTAACTCTCTAACTAATTCCTAATCCTTTCTAGTCTATAATAATCTCCATGGGATAGTGTTCATGGATATATTATCTATTGCATCTTTATCTATGTATCTGGTGGACTTTGCATGACTCCATTTTAATATTCTATCTTTATTTATGTATCTGGTGGACTTTGCTTCACTCCATTTTAATAGAGCCCTGTATGAATGAAGCGTGGAGTAGCTAAGAGGTACAAATTAACATGAAATCCAATGGAGTTCAAAGAGTAAGTAATAAATTGTGGGATTCAATAGTTTTAGTTTAATTGTTATAAGTTTTAATTTTTTTTAATGATATTTTTGTTTAATTTTATCTGAAATTGTATTAAAAATTGTTGGATAAAAAATGTTAAATTTACAAATTTAAGTGGTTAATTTTGTATAATTGAAATACCTTAAAAAAATTTCAACACTTTAAATTTATTTCTACATTCAAAAATATAATTTAAATAACAAAAAAAAATGTAATTTTATATAGATTTATATTACATGATTCTAAAAAAAATCAAAACTTAAAACAATTAAACAAATCCCATTCAACATAAAAAAATTAAAAAAAAAAACTTTAAATATACACTTAAAATGTGTTTGTAAAAGGTTGTATCTGGAATGTGGCTTTATAGCTTCATAAATCACTAGAGGTACGCAAATCGCTACACTTAGTTGAGTTACCCTCCTATTCACTTAACTAACCATGATATATCTTTATTCGTTGAAGTGTTGTTTCTCACTTGAAAAACCTTTATTCGTTGAAGTGTTCTCTTTCACTTCACTTTTCAATTGTCAAATGTCCACTATAATTAGTGGGACTGCTTTTGGAAATTGATGACAAGGTAATGTTAAAAAGTTCATTTTTAAATTAATTTGTTTGTTTTTTCCTATATAGTGATTTTAATTAATTAAAATAATAAAATAATAATTATAAATTAAAAAAAAAATTATTGTATTTTTAACTTATTTATTTTATAGGTTTACAAGTGTATATATTCGTTAGATGTAAAATTAAATTTTACATTGCATATTTATTATAGATCTATGATGAGATTACATGAAAATAAACACTTTTTTTTTTTTTTTTATTTACAGTGTGTATTTTATTGTGGATCTGAGTCCATACTAGGATAAAATTGGTGTGTACACTTTATTTAAGTAAACATATAAGGATATACATTGGAAATATGATTTAAAAAAATTGTTTTCTTTCATTCCCTTCAAAAATATTTACTCTTATGGTTGACATCATCATATTGAAACCTATTGTTGAATTTTTTAAATTTGAACTTAATACTACATTTTTTGTTTCCAGACTCATTCTTTACCTCAAAATTCTCCTAATGAATCATCTTGTTGATAAAGATTTTTGTCCCAAATGTACTTCAATTAAAGTTAGCAATATTATATGTTATGATTAAATATAATATTCTAAAAGAAATCTAATAATCTAATACTCTCTATTAGCAATATTATATGTTATCTTGTTGCTTAGTTTATGAACATGATTAAATATAATATTCTAAAAAGAGTCTAATAATCTAATGCTCTCTATTAGCAATGATGAGAAGTGTCAATTTGTTAGTCCATGTGAGTTCATGTTATCCCCAATTGTAATTCGCACCTTGTTTATTATTAATTTGAAATTTTTTTCAACATCTTAATTACTTATCTAGCTTTAGGGGTTAGTTAAACTAGTTCTTGTCAATGCTGTTCTCTAGGTTGGTTCCACGCTAGTGGGAACCTAGTTCAAATCTCTTGAAATGAGGCACACTGTCCACATCAATGGGTTTACCAAGGATTCCAAACACACATGTAAACAAAAAGAACAATTACTTACTTACCTTAATTGATGGTAGAGTGCATACTTGTAAAGCCCTTGCCTTGGAGCTAACAATGGGTGCCCCCATTTGTTCATTGAAATTGTAAGGAGACTATAAATAGATGCATTGGACGAACATGCAACAAAATTCATTTCATGACATATCTTATTTTTCCTTCCATTCTTAAAAAGAGTTCATAGAGAAAAGTTTGCTCATCTCCATTGTATAAAAAAAAATGTGTATACCTATTCAACCTCAAATAAATATGCAATGAAATTCATTAAAACAACAACAACAATCTAAACGAGTATATTCTATTTTAAAATAAGAAATTTAAACAAACACTATGAAATATAAACTTTATATGAACACTAACATACACCAAAAGACACATACTGACATACACCAAAATACACACATACTAAAGGAAGAAGGAAAGGGCTCCTTTTCTAAGTGCTCTTGCACGGCTATATAAAGTCAAGCCATAAATAGACTATAATGTGGATTTAGACTTAGACGAAGATGAATACAAAGTCAAAGAAATAAGGGAGAAGACAACTAACCAAACAATTTTCCAAAACAACTTGTTTTAGACAATAAAGTTTAACAACGCTTTTAATACAAAGTCAAAGAAACAAGGGAGAAGAAAACTAACCAAACAATTTTTGTTTTAGACAATAAAGTTTAACAACATTTTTTTTTAAATGAAAAGTATAATCTTTTAAAATATGAAGAAACAAGGGAGAAGAAAACTAACCAAACAATTTTTCAAAACAATTTGTTTTAGACAATAAAGTTTAACAACATTTTTTTTTAAATGAAAAGTATAATCTTTTAAAATATGCTTTCATATGGAAAAAATTATAAATATTTTTATGTTTTCAAGTATATTGATGATGATGATGTTTTTTAGAATTTTGTTTATGTGCTAAAAAAACATTAAGAGAAGAAGATCACCATAGTTTTATTGATTTAATATGTTGGAAAATTGATAATGTGACAAATATTTTAAAATTATATTATATATTACATCATTATATTTTTAAAAATAGTTATAACAAAATATTAAAAATATTATATAAGTTAAATATTTTTATTTTTCATCAATTTATTTTAATATTATATTTTTTTTAAGTTTTATTATATTTTTAATAACAATTTATTAAATTAAATTTGTTTAAAATTTAAAATAAATTAAAAATTTTACGGTAAAACAGTTACCATAAAATATTTTAATTTTAAAACAACTAACGAAGAATTAAAAATGTTTAATATGAAAATTAAAAATAAATAAATTATATCACTCTTCCCTTTTATTTATTAAAAAAAATATTATCATCGTATGTAATATTTTAATTACCATTTTGATATATTTATTTTAAGAAAATATTTACTTATAAATATAATATTTTTTTTTCTAATTTCTATTTTAAATTAGTAACTTAATAATTTTTTCAATTATATATATATATATATATATATATATAT
>SNQJ01S0010662.1:326129-340306 GCA_010110895.2 Picea sitchensis | reverse complement strand
CCATACTCCAAAATTCTAGATATAATCATTTCTTTCATCCTTGCTAGTTTCTTGATTCTTTCCTTTACTCCTTCATTTTCCTTAACATATGTTTTTTTACACAAATTACACCCACATAAAGCATATACATCTTAGTTTCTCCATACTCCAAAATTCTAGATATAACCATTTCTTTCATCCTTGTCAGTCTCTTGATTCTTTCCTTTACTCCTCTTGTTTCTTAACATATGTCATTTTACACAAATTACACCTACATGAAGCATATATATAAACAATAGTATGTTTTGTCCAAAAACTGAAAAAAAAAGAGAGATGATAGAAAAACACCAAGTTACAAAAATAAAATAAAATTCCTCACTAATACGACTCGAAAAGAACTCTTGAGAAATAAAGGCCCCATCATCCAACAAAAGAGCTTCTTTAGAGAGCTCGTCTGCTACAAAATTTAACTCTATACATGGGCGCACAAGAACCATTCAAAACCAACAAGATGTTCGCAGATCTATCTCATAATAGGCACATGAAGATGCACCACACAGATCTTTTCCTTTCCAATTACCCAATCCACCACCACCTTGGAATCCCCATAGATTTGAACTTTCCTTAAATTTAACAACTCTAACATGAATCTAGTAAAGCCCAAAGACTAGAGAGTTCCTCTTTTTTGTTTGAACCCGGGGTATACCTAATCTCAAAAAAATGGACTTCAAATATATGTAATAACACTCTCACCTCACACCGAGGAAGATGACCTTGACTTGCACCATCAAAAAATCCCTAGGGGATTCCTTCTAACAAAATTGACATGGAGACGATCACTTTTTTGGCTAACACCTGAATTCCTCTACTAACTCCAGAATCATGCCAACAACTGTCTCTGGAGGTATAAATTTATTTTGGAAAATGAAAAGGTTCCTTTCCCACCAAATAAAATATGCTAAAAAAATGGAACGGATCTGTAATCACTCACTGCTTGCTCTTCCTTCTAGGTAGATAACCAATCCTCCAAACATGATGGAGATGGATTCAACATTAATTTAAAATGATCTGAGACAACGGATTGAACATGTTGTGCATATGAGCATAGAAAAAAAAGATGAGAGACAGAATCTGCCTCCATGCTACAAAGAGCACACATGTTAGGGCCCACCCATCCTTGATGGAAACTGTTATCCCAAGTTAATAACTTGAACTTTTAATATATAACCATAAAATAATTTTTATTTTTTAAAGGCTTATGCGAATCCCAGACTGCAGACCACCACCACAATATTTCACCTAAGAATGTCGTTTCAACAATGGTAAGATAACCCAATTTAGCCGAGTAGAGTCCACCGCGCACATTTCTTGACTAGCATAAAGAGTATTCCTCGTCCTCACATAAGCAAATAAAATTTGATTTGAGAATTTCTTTTAATCTGTTCCATTCGTCCCTTTTTTTGCTTTCCATCCCCAAGTTTTATGCCTTGATCCAATATGTGCTCTGCAAAATCCTGACCCTAGATCCTCGCATCCCACAAAGAGTAAATTCATTTACTTTGAAGAGATTCCACTAACTCATCGAAGAGGCTATGAGAATTCAAAAAACCTTCCCAAGGATGCTTGCCTAACCTCAATCCTTTTTCTGTTTCCCACTCTCCATACCGTCCAATCCTTGATAAGAGGAAAAACATCCACCATAGATTTCCATATAATTGAATAGTTGACTATCGCTTTGCGTGGGGATTGACAACATTCTTTGAAAGTTTTTCTTGTAAGATATTTTGAATCCATAATTACACCCCATAAAATTTTATTTTGGATAAGCCTCCAGAGGCTCTTTGTTGCTAACGCCTTGCTAAACCAAAATAAATTTTTGATCCCCCAAGCCCCCAACTCCTTTGGCATTTCTAGAAAACACCACTTCACTAGAGGGATGCCATCAACCCCCTGTTTCTCAGACTAGAGGAACCAAAAATATATTTTCCTTATCTTTGGAAAAATACCTTTTAGAATCTTTACAATGGATTCCCAACACACCATAATGCTACTTATAATAGATTTAATAAGGACGTGGCGACCATCTCTCGAGAGCCAATGGTTCACCCATGTGGAAATTATCGTTTGGATCTTTTTCACCAGCCACATACAATCATCATAAGAATAAGAATTAGGATTCAATTCAAACCCCAAATACTTTAAACAATCATCTATATTTTTTTGATCAAAGGGAAAAATAGTTTTCAATTGTGAATGAACCTCTTCTCGAATTGAGCATACCGACAAGGAATATTTTGACATATTTATTTGCATTTCAGTCACAAAATAGAACAAATCCAGGATATATTTGAGAGATTGGAATTCCTGCACAGAAATGCACCAAAGAGAATAACATCATCCACAAACAATAAATGGGTAAGAAATCCAATCATTGTAATCCTTATTGCTTTTAGGAGACCTTTTTTCTTTGTTTCTTAGAGTAGCTTACTTAAACCAATCACCACTATCAAAAAAAGAAAAGGGGACAAAGGACATCCTTGTCGAAGGCCTCTAGAAGACCGTAAGGATGGGGAGGGAGAATCGTTGATTAGAACCACAAAGGAAGCAAACTCAATACATCCCATAACCCAATTTACAGTATTCAAATTCATCCCCATCTTGATAAGAGAGAGTCGAATGAAAACACAATTGACTTTATCGTATGCTTTTGCAAGATCTAACTTCATCACGATGGGAGGAATTTTCTAGGTCTTAATAGAATGTAAGGCTTCATGGACCAAAGCTAATACATTGTGGATTTGTCTTTTGTTTATAAAACCAAACTATTCCTTCGAGATAATATTGTTGAGAATAGGCTTAAGTCTATTCGCGATGATCTTCGATATCAACTTATATATCAGGTTGCAACAAGAGATGGACATGTAGTCTTCAAAAGACACAACATCTTGCTTCTTAGGGATCAATACGACGAAAGTCTCATTTAGGGAACTTAAGACTTTGCTCGAACTTTGAGATTCAAGAACAACCTTGAGCAAGTCTTCTTTGATTAAATTGGAAAATCCCAGGAAGAATTCAACGATGAGACCATTGGAACCCGAGATTTTACTCTTTTGGAAAGATGTAAGAGTAGATAGGATTTAACCTTTTGAGATCACCGCTTGAAGCGACTAATTCATTTCTTTAGAGAATGAGAGTGGAAAAAGATTGACCACCTTTAAAACTTCCAATATGGGACAACCCACCAAAGCCTTGAAAAGATGAGGTTACAAATTTTTCCCAACTTCAGCTATTTCAGAATGAGAATAAGTCGCCATCCCATTTTGATCCTTTATTCCCGAGATGGTGTTCAAGTTTTCATATGGCTAATATTTTCTGGGCAACCCTAGCCCCACGCACATTTAGGGAGACCACAATCATTGGAGAACTTTGACCTGGGATTTCCCTGCTCTAAGGTCCCGGATGATGGTGGTTTGTTTTCCTTCTTTGATATCCTTTTTGGCTTGTACTTATGCTAAGGAAATAAGTGATTTCCTTTCCCCCTAACTACTGGGGGCCTTATAAAAGGCTAGACCCCTCAACCGACCTTCCTCCAACCCCATCTTGACTTTCAAACATAACCAATAATAAGAATTAAGCAAGGGTTTGGAGAAGGGGTTACATGTTGAGTCATCAGATGGAGATAGAGGGGATGAATAGATTGACCCCACTGGGGGAAACTTCTTAGGTTGACTGTCATTAGGGTCCTTACGATGAATAAGGCAAGGTTCTATTACCTATGAAAGGTTCTTTACCTTAAGAGTGGGACAGGAGGAGGGGGGAAGAACATCTTTTGTCAACTCAACATGGGAAGGGCGTTGAAAATCACAGAGGGAATTTGTCTCAACATGAGAACAAGGGGGAATAGGAGAACACCGAAGGAGATATTTACTCGACAAAGTGACTGGAGGGTCCTTGGAGATAGATCCATCAGTCTCCTTGAACTTTCTGATCTCAGAAAAAAGACCCGAGACTTCATGCACGTTTGGCTCCTTCGCACTTCCGACACTGCCTTTTTTTCCCATGATTTCCTAAAGGGGGGGAATTGAGAAGAAGGCTTGTGACACCGTGCCTGCAGATGGTCGACTTAGTGACATCCAAAGAAGTGAAAAGGAACCTACCAATAGTAAATCCGCAACACCGAAATGAACTCTCCATATACTAGCTCTATTTCATTTAATGTGCCCTCCTTCAGTTTAACTTCCACATGCACCCATGCCCACCTCCTATTATTATTTTTTGTCGCAATTAAGCTCACAACCGAGATAATTCCCTATTGAAATCCCAATTGCAACCAACACCTCCTCTTGCCAAAACACTAGAGGTAGATTCAAAAGAATCGCCTAGAATTTAGCATGAGAAAAGGATTTGTGAGCAGGGTCAAAACTGATGGCCCATTCCTTGAGCACTAGGCCAGAGGGCCCCCAACCCCACAAACAACTAAATATTTCTCCCAAGTCATCCTTTGATCAAATTTGAAACAAATCCACCCTCTCTCCAAGGTATGGAATTTTGACTGATAGCCTAAGATTTATCTCTAGTTCTTGTCTAGCTACCCCTGCATAGCCAAATGGTTCATCGTATTCCCACAAAATCTCCCAATTGCAGTTTTCCCCATCATTTCAAGGATGGCCCCTAACTCCACATCCACCTTGATGACCATTTTCTTATGCGATATTTTGTCTTTCCAACACCTTCCTTTCAGTGTGGTCTTCTTTGGCCTCCCCTCCTCTTTTTCTCCTTCTCGAGAAAAGTCGAGAGCACCAGATCTATGAATATCCGCACAAGTCGTTGCATCAGAGCGCGAAGGAGAAGCGTGACAATGAGAATGCATGGGAAGTCCTTCCCTAGGATTTGGGATTTGAGACTGCACCAACTTCCGAGTGACGAGCAATAACAAGCTTACTACACAACATTCAATGTTGCGACAACTGGTATATACATCGTTGGATCATCTTGATATATACATCAGGATATATCCGATGGTGTGTATACCACCTTCCGCAACATTGAATGTTGTGTAGCAGGATGGTGATTGCTCGCCCTCCAGAGTGGCCTCCTTCGTGCCAACAACGAGGACCCCTGCTTGAGAAGAGAGTTTGTTGCCCTTGGGAACCACCCCAGACGAATCCATGCTCGATGGCCGATCGAGCGACCCATAACCAACTTTGGAAACCCCCCTTCTGCTCTGTTGCAAGCTTACGAAGTCCTAGTCCGTGTAAAAGATCTCCTCCGAAGTCTTGATGCCATCCTTGAAATCCAACAAGACATCCTCCATTCGTCGACCCCGCAAGCGATTAAATACTCCTATCCAATCTTGCATGTCCCTAACTATCATCCATTTCTTGCCCTTGCTTGCTAAGCCCTATCGTAGCTCCTAAACCTGACTACCACCGCCCTCATAGAACCAGAGCCAAACCATGCCATGGGGTTTATTACAACATTCGATAGCTCCATTTACTTGTTCGGGTTTTGCTCCACACACACACACACATATTTGATTTAATGTAATCATTGTTTAATCAATGGAAATGTGAAACATTAATATCCATCGCGATCGCGTTTAATATGCAAGAATTTTGATGCGATGACCGCAAGATTCATTGAATTCGAAAGCTAAAAGAAGCGGAGATTTTATATTATGTACCAAATAACTAAACAATTTAGTAAATAAAATATAAGGAGACTAACAATAGGTACCCCCATATTATGTACCATTGCCTTGGAGCTAGCAATGGGTGCCCCCATTTGTTCATTGAAATTGTAAGGAGACTGTAAATAGATATATTGAACGAACATACAACAAAATTCATTTCACAACATATCTTATTTTTCCTTCTATTATTAAAAGAATTCATAGAGAACAGTTTACTCATCTCTACTGTATATAAAAAAAAATGTGTATACCCATTCAACCTCAAATAAATATACAATGATTTTCATTAAAACAACAACAATCTAAACGGGTATATTCTATTTTAAAATAAAAAATTTAAACAAACACTATGAAATATAAACTTTATATGAACACTAATATACACCAAAAGACACCAATACTCACATACACCAAAATACACACATACTAAAGGAAGAAGAAAAGGGCTCCTTTTCTAAGTGCCCTTGCACGGCTATATAAAGTCGAGCCATAAATAGACTATAATGTGGATTTAGACGAAGATGAATACAAAGTCAAAGAAACAAGGGAGAAGACCACTGACCAAACAATTTTCCAAAAAAACTTGTTTATGAAATTACATTATATATTACATCATTATTATTTTTTAAATAGTTATGACAAAATATTGAAGACATTGTATAAGTTAAATGTTTTTATTTTTCATCAATTTAATTTAATATTATATATTTTTTAAGTTTTATTAAATTTGAAAATAAAAAATTTAATAACAATTTTTAATAACAATTTATTAAATTTAATTTGTTTAAAATTTAAAATAAATTTGAAAATTTTACTTATTTGTAAAAAAGTTAGCGTAAAATATTTTAATTTTAAAACCACTAACGAAAATTAAAAACGTTTAATATGAAAATAAAATAAATAAATTATATCACTCTTCCCTTTTATTTATTAAAAAAAATATTATCATAATATGTAATATTTTAATTTTGTTATAACCATTTTGATATATTTATTTTAAGAAAATATTTACTTATAAATATAACACCTTTTTTTTTTTTTTTAATTTCTATTTTAAATTAATAACTTAATAATTTTTTCAATTATATATATATAAAAAGGTTTCTCCATACTTTTTTTTTTTTTTTAATTTCTATTTTAAATTAATAACTTAATAATTTTTTCAATTATATATATATATATAAAGGTTTCTCCATACTCCAAAATTCTAGATATAACCATTTCTTTCATCCTTGCTAGTTTTTTGATTTTTTCCTTTACTTCTTCATGTTCCTTAACATAAGTTTTTTTACACAAATTACACCCACATGACGTATATACGTCTGGCTTTCCCCATACTTCAAAATTCTAGATATAACCATTTCTTTCATCCTCGCTAGTCTCTTGATTTTTTCCTTTACTCCTCCTATTCCTTAACATATATCCTTTTACACAAATTACACCCACATGAAGCATATACAAACAATAGTATGTTCTGTCCAAAAAATGAAAAAAAAGAGAGATGATAGAAAAGCACCAAGTTACAACAAAAATATTTTTTCCTCACTAATACGACTCGCAAAGAACTCTTGAAAAATAAAGGCCCTATCATCCAACAAAAGAGCTTATTTAGAGAGCTCGTCTGCTACAAAACTTAACTCTATACATGGGCACACAAGAACCATTCAAAACCAACAAGATGTTCGCAGATCTATCTCATAATAGGCACATGAAGATGCACCACACAGATCTTTTCCTTTCCAATTACCCAATCCACCACCACCTTGGAACCCCCACGGATTTGAACTTTCCTTAAATTTAACAACTCTAACATGAATCTAGTAAAGCCCAAAGACTAGAGAGTTCCTCTTTTTTGTTTGAACCCCTCCTCGGGGCATACCTAATCTCAAAAAAATGGTCTTCAGATATATGTAATAGCACTCTCACCTCACATCGAGGAAGATGACCCTAACTTGCACCATCAAAAAATCCCTAGGGGATTCCTTCTAACAAAATTGACATGGAAGGCGATCACTTTTTTGGCTAACATATGAATTCCTCTACTAACTTCAGAGTCATGCTAACAACTATCTCTGGAGGTATAAATTTCTCTTGGAAAATGAAAAGGTTCCTTTCCCACCAAATAAAATATGCTAAAAAAATGGAACGGATCTGTAATCACTCACTGCTTGCTCTTCCTTCTAGGTAGAGAACCAATCCTCCAAACATGATGGAGATGGATTCGTCATTAATTTAAAATGATCTGAGACAGTGGACTAACGATGTTGTGCATATGAGCATAGAACAAAAAGATGAGAGACAAAATCTGCCTCCATGCTACAAAGCACACACATGTTAGGGCCCACCCATCCTTGATGGAGACTGTTATCCCAAGTTAATAACTTGAACTTTTAAGATATATCCATAAAATAATTTTTATTTTTTAAAGGGTCATGCAGATCCTAGACTGCAGACCACCACCACAATATTTCACCTGAGAATGTCGTTTCAACAATGGTAAGATAACCCAATTTAGCCGAGTAGAGTCCGATGCACACATTTCTTGACTAGCATAAAGAGTATTCCTCCTCCTCACATAAGCAAATAAAATTTGATTTGAGAATTTCTTTTAATCTGTTCCATTCGTCCCTTTTTTCACCTTCCATCCCTAGGTTCTATGCCTTGATCCAATATGTGCCCTGCAAAATCCTGACCCCAGATCCTCGCATCCCACAAAGAGTAAATTCCTTTACTTTGAAGAGCTTCCACTAACTCATCGAAGAGGCTATGAGAATTCACAAAACCTTCCCAAGGATCCTTGCCTAACCTCAACCTTTTTCTGTTTCCCACTCTCCATACCGTCCAATCCTTGATAAGAGGAAAAACATCCACCATAGATTTCCATATAACTGAATAGTTGATTATCGCTTTGCGTGGGGATTGACAACATTCTTTGAAAGTTTTTCCTGCAAGATATTTTGAAGCCATAATTACACCCCATAAAATTGTATTTTGGATAAGCCTCCAGAGGCTCTTTGTTGCTAACGCCTTGCTAAACCAAAATAAATTTTTGATCCCCCAAGCCCCGAACTCCTTTGGCATTGCCAGAAAAGACCACTTCACTAGAGGGATGCCATCAACCCCCTGTTTCTCAGACTAGAGGAACCAAAAACATATTTTCCTTATCTTTGGAAAAATACCTTTTAGAATCTTTACAATGGATTCCCAACACACCAGAATGCTACCTATAATAAATTTAATAAGGACGTGGCGACCATCTCTTGAGAACCAATGGTTCACCCATGTGGAAATTATTGTTTGGATCTTTTTCACCAGCCACATACAATCATCATAAGAATAAGAATTAGGATTCAATTCAAATCCCAAATACTTTAAACAATCATCTATATTTTTTTGAGCAAAGGGAAAAATAGTTTTCAACTGTGAATGAAACTCTTCTCGAATTGAGCATACCGACAAGGAATATTTTGACATATTTATTTGCATTTCAGTCACAAATAGAACAAATATATATTTGAGAGATTGGAATTCCTGCACATAACTGCACCAAAGAGAATAACATCATCCACAAACAATAAATGGGTGAGAAATCCTATCGTTGTAATCCTTATTGCTTTTAGGAGACCTTTTTTCTTTGATTCTTAGAGTAGCTTACTTAAACCAATCGCCACTATCAGAAAAACAAAAGGGGACAAAGGGCATCCCTGTCGAAGGCCTCTAGAAGACCGAAAGGATGGGGAGGGAGAACCGTTGATTAGAACCACAAAGGAAGAAAACTCAATACATCCCATAACCCAATTTACAGTATTCAAATTCATCCCCATCTTGATAAGAGAGAGTCGAATGAAAACACAATTGACTTTATCGTATGATTTTGCAAGATCTAACTTCATCACGATGGGAGGAATTTTTTGGGTCTTAATAGAATGTAAGGCTTCATGGACCAAAGCTAATACATTGTGGATTTGTCTTTTGTTTAGAAATCCAAACTATTCCTCCGAGATAATATTGTTGAGAATAGGCTTAAGTCTATTTGCGATGATCTTCGATATCAACTTATATATCAGGTTGCAACAAGAGATGGGCATGTAGTCTTCAAAAGACACAACATCTTGCTTCTTAGGGATCGATACGAGGAAAGTCTCATTTAGGGAATTTAAGACTTTGCCCGAACTCTGAGATTCAAGAACAACCTTGAGCAAGTCTTCTTTGATCAAATTGAAAAATCCCAGGAAGAATTCAACTATGAGACCATTGGAACCCAAGCTTTTACTCTTCTGGAAAGACGTAAGAGTAGATAGGATTTCACCTTTTGAGATCACCACCTGAAGCAACTAATTCATTTCTTTAGAGAATGAGAGTGGAAAAAGATTGACCACCTTTAAAACTTCCAATATGGGACAACCCACCAGAGCCTTGAAAAGATGAGGTTACAAATTTTTCCCGGCTTCAACTATTTCAGAATGAGAAGAAGTCGTCACCCCATTTTGATCCTTTATTCCCGAGATGGTGTTCAGGTTTTTTTATGGCTAATATTTTCTGGGCAACGCTGGCCCCACGCGCATTTAGGGAGACCACAATCATTGGAGAACTTTGACCAAGGCTTTCCCTGCTCTAAGGTCCCGGATGATGGTGGTTTGTTTTCCTTCATTGATATCCTTTTTGGCTTGTACTTATGCTAAGGAAATAAGTGATTTCCTTTCCCCCTAACTACTGGGGGCCTTATAAAAGGCTAGACCCCTCAACTGACCTTCCTCCAACCCCATCTTGACTTTCAAACACAACAAATAATAAGAATTAAGTGAGGGTATGGAGAAGGGGCTACACGTTGAGTCATCAGATGGAGATAGGGGGGATGAATAGACTAACCCCACCGGGGGAAACTTCTTAGGTTCACTGTCATTAGGGTCCTTACGACGAATAAGGCAAGGTTCTATTACCTATGAAAGGTCCTTTACCTTAAGAGTGGGACAGGAGGAGGGGGGAAGAACATCTTTTGTTAACTCTACATGAGAAGGGCGTTGAAAATCACAAAGGGAAGTTGTCTCAACATGAGCACGAGGGGGAATAGGAGAACACTAAAGAGGAGATTTACTTGACAAAGTGACTAGAGGGTCCTTGGAGATAGATCCAGCAGTCTCCTTGAACTTTCTTATCTCAGAAAAAAGACCCGAGAATTCTTGCACGTTCGCCTCCTTCGTACTTCTGACACTGGTTTTTTTTCCCATGATTTCCTAAAGGGGGGGAATTGAGAAGAAGGCTTGCGACACCACGCCTGTAGATGGTTGACTTCGTGACATCCAAAGAAGTGAAAAAGAACCTACCAATAGTCAATCGACAACACCCAACTGAACTCTCCACATACTAGCTCTATTTCATCTAATGTGCCCTCCTTCAGTTCAACTTCCACATGCACCCATGCCCACCCCCTGTTAGTTTTTTTTGTCGCAATTAGGCTCACAACCGAGATACGTCCCTATTGAAATCCCAATTGCAACCAACACCTCCTCTTGCCAAAACACCAGAGGTAGATTCGACAGAATCGCCTAGACTTTAGCATGAGAAAAGGATTTGTGAGCATGGTCAAAACTGATGGCCATTCCTTGAGCACCAGGCCAGAGGGCCCCCAACCCCACGGACAACTAAATATTTCTCCCAAGTCCTCCTTTGATCGAATTTGAAACAAATCCACCCTCTCGCCAAGATATGGAATTCCAACCGATAGCCTAAGATTTATGCCCAGTTCTTGTCGAGCTACCCCTGCATAGCCAAATGATTCATCGTATTCCCACAAAATCTCCCAATTGCAGTTTTCCCCATCATTTCAAGGATGGCCCCTAACTCCACATCCACCTTGACGACCATTTTCTTACGCGATCTTTTGGCTTTCCAACACCTTCCTTTCAGTGTGGTCTTCTTTGGCCTCCCCTCCTCTTTTTCTCCTTCTCGAGAAAAGTCGAGAGCACCATATCTATGAATATTCGCACAAGTCGTTGCATCAGAGCGCGAAGGAGAAGAGTGACACTGAGAATGCATGGGAACTCCTTCCCTAGGATTTGGGATTTGAGACTGCACCAACTTCCGAGTGACGAGCAATAACAAGCTTGCTACGCAACATTCAATGTTGCGACAACTGATATATACATCGTTGGATCATCTTGATATATACGTCAGGATATATCCGATGGTGTGTATACCACCTGCCGCAACATTGAATGTTGTGTAGCAGGATGGTTATTGCTCGCCCTCCAGAGTGGCCTCCTTTGTGCTAACAACAAGGACCCCCACTTGAGAAGAGAGTCTGTTGCCCTCGGGAACCACCCCAGACGGATCCATGCTCGATGGCTGATCGAGCGACCCATAACCAACTTTGGAAACCCCCCTCCTACTTTGTTGCAAGCTTTTGAATTCCTAGTCCGTGTAAAAGATCTCCTTCGAAGTCTTGACGCCATCCTTGAAATCCAACAAGACATCCTCCATTCGTCGACCCGCAAGCGATTAAATACCCCTATCCAATCTTGCATGTCCCTAACTGTCATCCATTTCTTGCGCTTGCTTGCTAAGCCTTGTCGTGGCTCCTAAACCCGACTACCACCATCCTCATATAGCCAGAGCCAAACCACGCCTTGGTGTTTATAACAACATTCGATAACTCCACTTACTTACTTGTGAGGGGTTTGCTCCACACACACACACACACACACACACATATATATATATATGACTTAATGTAATCATTGTTTAATCAATGGAAATGTGAAACATTAATATCCATCCCGATCGAGTTTAATATGATCAAGAATTTTGATGCGATGACCGCGAGCAGGCCTGGAATTTGACGGGCTGTAGCCCGTTTTTTACCTCTCAACCCGTATTTGACAGTGGGCAATAAAATTTACACGTCATCACTGACTGGCATGAGAATTGTCTACCTGTCAGTTTGACGTGTAATTGCCTCCAATGCTCGTCAAAATCTCTAGTAGGTATACAGGCTAAGTAGTAGGGCTAGGTAGTGATTCGAGCGTATAATCTGACTGTAGATTCGAGTGATTCAATGGCACGAGCGTATAATCCGACTGTAGATTCGAGTGATTTGAAATCGAAGGTATAAAATCCGGTCCTCCGATAACCGGAAATCGACAATCAAATTAAAAACGACTCATTTAGTTTAGTGCTGGAAAGTCGTGCAAGCTCCTTAAAAATGTCTCTTTTGCTGTTGGACAGTCCGCGTAATTCCTTGACAAGCGCTTGACTTGGAAGTTGGGATATTAAGTCGCCAACAGGACAAGGATCGATTAAACTCGGAGGCGACGGGACACGGACGGGAGCTTCCCCGATTGTGTTGCAGTCGATCCATTGAATTAATCAATTGTAAATTTGATTACGTAGTTGTCAATTCAAAGTTCGATATTAAAATACTCCTGTAGCTTCCCATATTCCCACATCTCGACCATTTATTTATTTATTCTAAAACTTGATATTGAATTCTCTCACTGACTTACCTTATTCCCACATTATAAAGAAATTCCAGTTTCCTGGTTCCCACTTTCCTTATTCTTATCCGCTTTCCCTCTTCCCGCATCACAATGGTTACTTAAATTTTTTTCATTACAATTTGACTTTAAAGTCTCTCACCTACTTTTCCTTATATTTACACATTTACATTTACTACTTTAAAGTCTTTAAAGAATTGCAATTGGCATACATTTACTACTTTCAGGTTTCCAAGACAAGCTCGCCGCTGTTTGAACCGTTGAAGGCTCGAAGCAGTTGTATGAAATAAATGAACCATCTACCCGCGCTTGCGTGTCACCACCATAAACATTAATCCATAAATTCTGATCAGACTACTACCTACAGGCTACTACGGTACTACTTAGTCTCCTGTTTAATTCATTATTGAAAATTTTTCTCTAGATTCGTCTTCGCCGTTCGGGAGGCTGGCGCAGTGGAGCCTGGAGCGTTCGAGCTCCTCCTCGAACCAACATGGTGCTCTGCCCCGTAGAAGGCCTGCTTTCCTGCTTTCCTGCTTTCTTTTTTGCTGCTGCCGCGTCTATGGTGAAGTTTTGAACCCCGGTGAAGGAAATTTCAGGCCTGCTCCGCGAATCGTATCCAACGGACTGACTGCACTGGTAAGTTTTCAAATGTCTTGTTCAAAACACCTTTCGTCATCCCGTTCTTGAATCTGATTTGCATTTTCATTTTTAGAAAAGAGATGCTTTGTAGAAATATATGGGCATTTTTAGTTTTCAAGCCAGTCAGCGATCTCAAGTGATGCCGGGCATGTGTGTCATTCTTTAGCAGGAAAAATTAGTTGCACTCAATTTAAAAGTGTATGGGGTTGAAGTGTATCAACGATTTCTAGGTTAAGGTTTTAAGTGAACAGAGTAATCTATTATTTTGGCATGTAGACCTGATGCATAGGCATGAATTTGGTACTATGGAGTGGAAAAGTTTATCTTCAATTAATTTTCGGATAGCTCTCGTCCATTCTGCTACTTCGTTT
>SNQJ01S0010662.1:279377-310254 GCA_010110895.2 Picea sitchensis | reverse complement strand
GCATACAATATCTTCATGATGTCTACGACATCCCAGTTACCTCAATACTATAGTCATTTGGCTATCACATAGCTCATCATCCTGTAGGTTAGTTCACCAATAACACATATTGATGCAGATACATCACAAATTTATATAAGAATTCATATTTGCATCGACGCTCAATTAAGAAATGTATTCCTATTTACATCATTCATTACATCTATTATACATTCACAACATAACTTGAATTAGTATACATGTATCGAACTTACCCATTTTAATTTTCATGTTCAAATAATCAAATAACTATCTTTGTCATGAGCATATATCATGTAACATACAAATAGGTCTAGAGGTACACATCTCAATGTCTAACCAAGTCTAACTGACTCCAAACAAATGCTAAACTTTGAATTATTAAGATTAGTAAACAATAATGTTCTAACTACCTAAGGTCAAAATATGGGGCATTACAAATATTACCTACGGTTTGTTCTAGATTGTGCCCGATACCCGAAAATCCTTCTTTACCCTTAAGACATGGGGGTAAATTGGTCACGAAATCATATTGTTCAACATGGGTGATAACCTTCCTCCTGGAACACTGATTTTATGGGTCTTCACGCACCAAGAAATCCTCTATCTCATGATCTGAAAACTGATCATCGATCTTGATCGGTTCGATTGAGCTCAGATGATTACCCTTTCAGTTTCTTAGTATTCTAGAGATCAGGCGACCAATATTCTTATTCTTGAAACTTAAATCCATGCTCTATTGTTTCCTTCCTTTACATAGTTTCTTGACAACAGATTTAACATTAACGTTTAAACTAGAATAGTTCACAGGAACATGATGATCTTTTTCCTTTAATTCAACAATCACTTGTTCCGAAGATCTTCCAAGTGAAAACCTACATGGTGATCCTTTATCTAGAGGGGTTTTATCAATAAATTCTGGTCCATCAGTTGAGTTAACGAACTGGATTTCAACCACTAGCCTGCTCGAGTTAGGGTTTGCAATTAAAAGAGGATTGGTTGTAGTGTCAGCCTGGGTGAAGCCATTCCTCATCAGAAAGGCCTCCCAATTGTCACCTATGTTCGACAAATGATAAACCACCAAGATTTTAACGAATCCATGGTGAAACAAACTTGAATTGATACCTTGTCGCTCGTAACACTTGGAAATTTTGTAAAGACTCATCAATAAGTAAAAGGGCATATCCAACTCAAACCTATGAAATTCATAAGCAAATGGATATGGTACAGAAAAACCAGTCTGTATTGGCCTTCACATGTAACAAATTGCTTCAGGATTAAAAGTAGACTATGCCATCTAGGTTTTAATGGAGCGATAGGAATACCTTTTATATAGCAAGTGGTTTTACGGGAGGTCATAAATAAACTCCATGGGACCTCTTCTATTTTGACGTTTTTAAACCACCTCTCGCCTTTTTATGGGAGTCTTGTCACTTTTCTCACGAAATCCTTTGTCAATTCCAACTGTATATCTCCAATATTGGCTCTGAAGCTGTCAAAGGTTTGTGCAAAAGATTTTGCAACCTGAAGATTATAGCCTTCGAACTTCTTGAGGAATACATCCCACCCATAAGCCTTTAGGTCATCAATGGCTTCGTCATGGGATAACAAATCTTGGCATCCGTTCGGCTTGATACGAACTACGGATGTCATTACCACTATGACAAGGATGCAACATAAATCACCCGGGATAGGTTTAGGTTCCCAACGAATGAGCAACAAAAAAAGGTCTGAGCAGAAAGTGAAGGCATGAAAATAACAGAGCCTGGGTGATATCATAACTCGAATAGGAGAGTTAGGGAGAACAAAAACCAGAGGGTTCATATAATTCCATACCATCTCTTGTGATGAGTGCCAAAACCTATAGAGTACAAAACCCTATGCTCATACTGAATAGTTTCAGTAATGTTTTGGGCCAGCAAGGTAAGGCAAAAACACAAGTACAACATCCCTGTACTCATTGGCATGAATGTTGATATGAGAATTAAACTCATGAGAAGAATATCCACAGTTAACCAAGGTTCTTCATGCATCAAAACATTTCAACAATGAACTATCAAACCATTGAATTCATAACAACCATAATAAAACAAAATTTTTTGATAATGGATTAATCAATCATTTCATAAGATTTGAATTTCATCACACATGGGTGGCTTTTAAAATGACATTTCTAAGGTAAAAGATTATGAAACCAAGCCAAGTTTTATGTTTGAATTCATGCTTAGAGTCATGAATTAAAAATAAACAAACAAAAATGAAAACGATAAAAGCTCAATAAGGTGAGCTTTAATCGAATAATCGCTCCGGAACTCAAAAATATAAACATTTACAAATGGGAGGTGATAGCAGCTACATAAAGGTGTAATCTCTTTCGATTGTGTTAAGTATCAAAAATCATGTGTGGCTGCCAACACTATGTTTTGGTGCATGTACAACACTAAACATTAATTAGGTTAAGATAGAAATTTAATTAGGTTAAGATGGATTTCCAGGTCTTGGTGCATGTACAACACTAAACATAAATTAGGTTAAGATGGATTTTTAGGTGGAACTTGGTCTAAACAATCTTGGGATTCATCCCTGGTATTTTTTACACCATTTATGTCCTTGTAGGAGGACCTACTGCATGGAGATCAATCCCAACATTCTCCATTAAGTATAAGGATCTGTTGCATTGTGTGTGAAAGGGACACATAATGACATTGAATACTCATCTCCATATTCAAAACACTAACTTCCTAGATTACGATAATGACAATCGATATTGACAGGTTGCGGTTGAGTCGACCTTATTCATGATAACAATTAAAGACTGGTTTACAGAGAGGTCTGGAATTTTGATGGTGGATTAAGAAATAGAGGAGGATTTGCACTGATATACACAGTAAGTGCATCCTTCAATTTTAGGAGCATTTGCAGTCCATGATAACATTAGAGGCCAATTTACAGAGAGATCAACGAGTTTGATGATAGATTAAGAAAAAGAGAAGGATTTGCACTGATATACACGATAAGCTTGTCCTTCAATTTCAGGACTGATAATGAACATGTAGTGAATGGATTTTTGCATTTGCAGTTCGACTTGTTCTCTCAATGTTTTCATGGTAAATGAATTATTCAAAATAACTAAAAGAGAAGAAAATATTGCTATCTATTTTGTGCATCTAGATCGGATGGTTGTGAAGGCCCACATGGTTGTAGAAGAGACTTGAGAACTATTGGATGGTAGAAAGGGATGAATTTTTAGGAATGGTGTGGGAGTAGTATTTAAGGCACTCTTAGGAAGATCTTATGGCTGCACCTGAAACCATGACATACATTCTAATGATCATCACTTGGCAAATGCAACAACTATGCATATCATTGTGTGTACAAAGAGTGATCATTTTTTTGTTGTTAATTTAGTTATTGTTGTCTTTGTTCAATTTGTGATGTGCATGCTTGGAGAATTCTAGAGAATTCTCTTGAATCTGCTGGTGTTCATTTTCTTCTATTTCTAGTGCTTGTTGAGGTTTCTAACTTTGTTTTTGGAAGAGAAGACTTTTGAGTTTTTTCAATGCTTTGTCTGTTAGGAAGAGTTTTAGTAGGTATGTATGAAGCTTTCGAGGATTTAACTATAGAAATATTTAATTATTTTTCATAGGATTAATTTTATAATGATAGATGTGTTTAATTTCTCTTGAGATTTTAGAATTAAGCATGTTTAAATTAAATGAAATTAAAGAAGAGAATCGACACTAATCACACTTTAATTTTTCGATCCTCTACAATATTCACAAAAATAGTACTTATAGAGGCTTCCCATTACATCAAAATTTCTTCTCTCTTTGATTTCATACCAGGAATCCAATTCTAGATGAGGTAGGGGAATTCAAGAAGGTGGATTTCAGAATAGTTATGGCTTGGCCTTTAGCACTTTCCTATGGTGAATGTAGAGTCGGCCCCGTTTGTTGCACTTTTCATTAAAAAAGAACCCTTCTTTCGGGGTCATGAAAGAAGACCCTTCTGTTAGAGGGTTTGGTTACAGAAGTGTTGAAAGGTCTTGCAATTACACTCAAGCACAACCATGAGAGAAATTCTAGATTGCTTGGGTAAAGGAACCACCAAGGCATAGTTGAAGCATGGACACTGATACATGAGTACAATCACATAGAAAGTAATTAAAGTTTAGATGGGCATGCACATTTTCCATGCCGACTTTGAGCAATGGTGTTCCATGTTGAAGGTAGGGATGGAGTAGGACATGCTTGTAGTTGACATAAATAAGTAGTTTTCAACCATATAAATAACTTACAACATAATTAATGAAATTGTTTTTGAGTTAGGTCATTAATTCCACAAGGTTAACCTAGAAAGCACTTCTAATCATTAATTCTAGAAAGTTAACCTATAAAGCACTTCCAATCATAATGGAAATAAATTTTACTTTCTATCAATCTTTATCAATGTTCCTTCCTAAGGGGATTATTAATCTTGAGTACCAAAAACAACTTCACAACACTAGAGTATGCTTCCAAATTTTATGAAATGGGTTTGGAGCATTTCTATATTACTAGAAGATAGTCGTCTACCTAGAGCACTAGTTACTCCACACATCCAACTAGTACACAACTTCAATAGCATTGGTCAATAATGTAGCAAATACATATCATTTGGAAAAACTTTTAACCTTGGTTCAATGAAGCAAATACATATCATTTGGAAAAAAAATTAACCTTGGTTCACAAATGCACATTTTTAAAAGTTTTTTAAATATTACATGAGTATCTATAAAAATATCTAATTTAGAAAAAATATATTTTAGTTTATATGGGATCATAAGGGTGGTAGGAGCTGATGAAAGTCTTCATAATCTCTTGGGAACTTCAATCATATCCTATGCTTAGGACCTTGGTAGTATATCAAACAAACTCGAGTCTTCACAATCTGTCAGAAACTTCAATCATATCCTAATGCATCAGGAACTTCAACCATATCCTATGCCTAGGGCCTTGGTAATATATCAAACAATCTGGAGTCTTCACAATCCATTGGGAACTCCAATCATATCCTATGCCTAGGGCCTTCATAATATATCAAACAATTTGGTAGAAACATAGACCTTTCTTTGTGGGTAATACCCAGCGAAGAAAGCAAATATTAAACTTCTTTCAGTCTTTAGAGTCTTGATGATAATCATTAGTATAATGATTGACAAATCCACCCCGGAGGGACACAAATTAAAAAATATCATTGCTAGAATCAAACTAGAAGCCATTTCCTTTGTCAAATTCTCATGTTACCACATTAAAAGAGACTTAAACGAAGAGGTAGACCTTTGGGATAAACATGTAACCGACCTTATTCTTGGAAATTTGGCTAAAAATGGGGATTATGGTATTATTTTTATCTCATAAGTATCTAGCATTAGTGGGATCCTTTGGCATTAAATATTCACATGGGGCAACTCTTATCATGGTAGTGGTGGATCCTTGGGATAGGTAACCTGAGGACATATATCATCCTTCACAGCATGTAGAAGGATTCATGGCTCATGGGAATGTAAAGCATTCTTGTTGTGCTGTACAATATCGGCGGGCTAATGAAGGGTTTGAGGAAAATGGTTTGGTGTATTTCGGTTTGGTTCATTTCTGGATCGGGCAACAAGTGAGTTTTTTTGGTCATTGTGGACAATTTCCAGGTCTTTGTTTCCTCTAGATTGTTTTTCTCCATTCATTATTTATCCATGAGAGAAGGGTATTGGGGTCTTCATGTTCCATATGCTATGTCTTCTTAGATTGTTTTGGTAAAGGCCCTTTGTGCTATTCCTCCCCTGTGAGAAAATTTCTACCGAAAATTCTCAAGGAGACATTAATGTTGTATGACTGTTGGAATTCGAGTGTTGGTTTGGGTGTACAATTTGGGGAAGATAGCGTGTAGACAACGATTAAGGTGGAAATCTGCTATGTGGGGAATTCATCATTTTTAATCAAAGGTGAAATATTCAGGAGCCTGTATTGCTTAGGAACTAGTACTTTGTTCTTTTCTCTCACACATGGCTCTAGTCATTTGGAAAGACACAATGAAAAAGTGTTAGATGCTCATGTTTGGAAGCATTCTCTTGTAAAGAATTTGTTCTTTGAATATGTTGGGGAATTTTCATAGTTCTTAGTTTTTCTGGAAGGGGTGCTATCTCTCAGGAACACTGGATATTGGATATATAATAAACATTACGAGCCCATAATTAAGGAATCACCACCTATGTGCTAACATTTTTCTAGTTTTTCTGTATAGTAATTGTGGTTTTGTTTTTGTTTGTCCATGGGGCGTTCAGTCAATGAACCTATGACATAGCGCATTCGTTCATGGGATATTAAAGAATACCCCTAATTTCAATAGATATTGATAAATACCTTCCCAAATCATTTTTTTAACTCCCCGCCCCACCCCCCCCCCCCAATACATTTTTCCATTTAAAAAACCCTATTTTTACTAGATATCCCTTATTTTTACCAAATACCCCTTTTTATATACCCCAATACCTATAAACCCCCACACCCTACAACTCCCCAATACCTACAAACCCACCCACCCTACACCCCCACAATACCTACAATATATTGACTCTATTTTTCATAATTTAAAAACCCCCTTTATGAATGAACGTGATAAAATATTGGTCAATAAGGTGAAGCTCCGATGTGTTTGTCTATACCCTTTCTATTGTGTAGGCTTGGCTAACATAAGAAATGTAAATGTACGAGAGTTTAGAAGAGTCTTGAGATGCCATGAAGATCTCATTTAAGTCAACATAAACTCACTTCTCTCAGTGTCTTCAAAAGTCTTAGAGAGTGAGCATTCAAGTGTTAGTAAACATGCTAACATTATGAGCATTTTAGTGCACCATAAGAAAATGATAGATTTCCTCAAAGAAAAGTGTAATATGCTCCACAACCTAACACTCAATATTTGCAAGGACTCCTTATCAATCGCCTCCAACAACAGGGAAATGGAGAACTCAATCTAGGTTGTGTCTAAAGAGGAAGAGACGACCCATCAACTGAGAGATCCAATGGAGATAGAGAGATAAAGCTCCCCTCATACCGATGATGGATAGGAAGAAGAGAGTAGTGCTTGGACTTATCTTTAATTCTATGTATTTGAAAATTATATATTTATTAGGTATTTTTGTAAAACATACCACCTGTAGGCCAACCTAGAACATCTATTTTGTAGTTCACTTTAAGATTTTTGTAACAACTTTGGATAAATGCTTATTTTTACATAAGACAATATACCAACACCATGTAACTTGCCTTGCATGCAACCTTTTTTTTTTAAGGATGAGAATTAATAACTAGTAGGTTTGATTTGCCGCTAGCTTCTAGCCTTATCACCACATACCATAGTCTCATTGAGAAATTGAACCTTGATGGGAAGAGCCCAAACACAACCTCCCAACCATCTCCTAACATGCAACCTTTCTAATCTAATATAAACTTTGTTATATATATATATATATATATATATATATATATATATTAATTATAAATATAATTTTTTTTAACAAAATGATAAATTCTTTAAAAAAATATTAATAATTATAATAAATTTACCACTTAAATTAAATAAATAAATAAAAAATCTAAAAACAAATATATTAATAATTATAATAAATATACCACTTAAATTAAATAAATAAAAAACAAATTCTAAAAACAAATACATGTTTTTTTACATTTTAAAAATGTCAAAAAGTGACCTCATGCCTTGGTCTCATAAGCAATCATTTGAATCGTCAACTTGAAAAGACAAGCACCATCCATTATGCATGCATCTTCGAGAGAGGATATCTTATACACCATGGACACGGTTTTAGGATTTGGACACTATCATCAAAGTATGATTTTTAGTTTTGGAATTTGCACACAATATTCAGAGCATGTTTTTAAGTTTCATATATATAATTGTAAAGATTAATATATTTTAGTATTTGTACAGTTTCTTAAAGCATGATTTATAGTTTCATATATAAATGAAGATTAACATATATTATTTTGTAATTATGATTAACAATACAGTTATTTTGTATAAATATTTAATCATTTATATATAATAAAAATAAAGTTAAATAAATTTTGTGTTAATTTATTCACCAAAGAGGGTTTTAGTGGTTTTTATTGGAGTAAGTTAATTTGGGAGCAAACAGACCCCTTTTTAGGCAAAAAAAAATGGACTTGAATCTAACCAGATTTTCAGGAGTAGTTTGAGTTTAATATAGATAAAGTTCCATACATTTTCGAACCTTACCCCAAAAGTTTTGCTCCATTTTAAATGTTCAGAAAATCTATCAAAAATCTGGATTGACCAGACATTTAAACACAGACCAAGGAAGAACCAAAAGAACCTACCTAAAACATAACTCTAAAAAAAAGATTACTCCTAATTTAGCCCACTCCTTTCTCATTCAGTTCACATCAACAAAATTAACCCTTTGTATGATTCCCTCCGCCTGTGTATCTGGTATATTTATGTTTACGATTATGTCTAATCACTTTCCATCTTTCAGTCCACATCAACCAGATTAGCCATATTTTCAATGATTCACCATCTTTGACACATTTCCAGTTGTTACTACCTTTAAGTCGATAGTAGCATGTTTGTCATTCTTCAGGCAAAACCAGTTAAAAGGGCAGGCTCACCCTATTACTATCTTGACTTGTTAGCGTTGCTTTGGTTTTACTATTTCCTGTATATTGTCAATTAATGTTTTTTAATCATATTGTATTGGTTTTGTGTGCAAAACCACGACCGCAGCCAGAAAGCGCCCACAAGTAAATGGAAAACCAGACCAGACAGGATATCATAATGGACGAGATTGTGTTCTATCCAGTGGACACCGCCGGCTGAATGAATTGTATTCTATTATATTCTAGTGGTTTGGTTTGATTTGCTATCTTCTTCTGTCATGCTTGTAGATAATAATTTATAAATAATCATCGATCGGTCATTCACTTAAATTCACAATTCAAGTGTATTGAGTCTCAGATTGCAACTTTGCCATTAGCAATTGTTATAATTGTTGCTGTTTTTCTAAAATCTATGCTCTGCCCATCTCATCCAAATAAAGAGAGAGAGAAAGATGATGAGTTGGAGTTCAAAGAAGGCTTGTGGTGTTGCAGCTGCAGGTGCCATCCAGGGTTTCAGATTGTTTAGAGATGAAGAGAGTTCCATCACCTTCAATTTTAGCCATGTGGCCAAGTTATTACCTCCTTCTTTATGTTCTAATTCACTGGCTGTTGCTGCTGCAGCCCTGCAATCTGCTTCCTCTTCCTCTTCTCAATTGAATATGATTCTCCATCTTCAAGATAAAGAAGTTGAAAATATTAGCAGCAGCAAAAAGAAAGCACAATTCAAGGAGGAGTCATTGAGAACTGTGATGTATCTCAGTTGTTGGGCTCCAAACTGAAACTGAAATCGAGATTCAATATTTCAAACTTGTGTGTATTTGCAATGAATGAATGAAGCCAAGTTTATGGGCTCCTCTCTGTAAATTACAACTGAACTTGACAGACATTTTTAAGATAGTGTACCCACAATCATAAACATTCTTCCAGTTTCTGTGGGTTTCACAATTTTTGTGGATGCCATTTCACTGGTTGGTTTGAATTAAGGCTGACAGTTTTGGGCTGGATTGGCATATGAGATTATGTTGCCTTTGTCATCCAATAACCACATCTACTGTATAAGGTTTCTCTATTTCTGTATAAGGTTTCTCTATTTCTGTTAAATTGTATCACGAGTTAGAGTTCTTAAAGGTGGTTTAAAATTTGTTGAGTCATGTGGAAAAATATTGTAGACAGTGGAACAGCATGTTTGTTATAAAGCATTTTTTGTTTGTTTGTCGAATATAGGTCATCCTAATATCGCTAATCTTAAAGTATATAGTTAAAATTATTATTTTCAATAAATAAAATGTTTTTCAAAATTTTTAAATCATATCAAATGTCAAATTATATTGGAAAAGAAAAATATATAATAACATTGGTGTGTGGGGTTACTAACATTCATTATGAAGGAGGGGGACGTACATACAAAATGAACAAAGCAGAATCATCCAAACTATGAATATGGTGGAGAATCAAATCAAAATTGATCAGAAATTGTTAGATTCATAGATTTAAGTTATTATTTCAATATAATTCTACTGTTCCAATAGTTTTTCAACATGCTTCAATAGTTTTTCAACATGCTGAATTCATTTCTACATTCAGAAATGGATTTTAAATAACAAAAAATAATAATTCCTATAAATTTATATCTCCTACCTAATTCCTGAAAAAAAATACCATTTAGTAGAACAACTAAAACAACTCCTTATAATAATTATAACATGATACTGTTATTACTGTAAAGTTGAGTGACTGTTTCTACAAATTTGTCCACAAGCAAGGGGTTTGGTGGCATACAATCCCTAGCAGTCTTGCTCAGAGATTGAACAGATGCATGCCATTTGGAAAGGGTATGCCTTTTCTTTTATAAGCAATCATTTGAATGATCAACTTCAAACAGAAAGTACTATCCATTATGCATGCACTTTGACAAAGGATATGCTTGACAAAATGAGCATGGTTTTTAGCATGTTTCCATTGTCAGGGATTCTAAGTTAATTCTCAGAAAGCATAATTTTGCATTTCATGTGTAATTATATAAACTATTAGTTATTGTTTTTAAATTATGATGAACAATACTACACAGTATCCTACATAATAAAGAATGAGAATTAAACACGTTTTATGTTAATCTGCTTCTTGCAATGTGCAAAATTTGGCATTTATATATGTGATTAGCGCGTTTCTGTTTGTATTTATCTCTGATTAGTTTTCTCCATTCAATACTTCTCAACAAAATTCAATCCAATTTCTATGATTCCCATTAACTTAAGAAAATGCTAGTTTGTTTATCATTCTTAACCAACAACACCGCCAATATTTTCTTCATTCAATACTTCTGAATAAAGTTAAACCCAATTTCTATGATTCCCACTAACTTAAGTTAATGCTAGTTTGTTTATCATTCTCAACCAATAACGCCACCAATATAATACACACCAAACACTATTTCCATAATATATAAAAACCGGTTACAAGGCCAACCCTACCTTATCACAATCTCCATTTGTTATCTTTGCGACCGACTTTTATACAAGTTTGGAGCTTTTCAGGCTGAAGTCGATCCACCATGGCAAGAGTTCCATCGTTTTCGCTCTGGTTCTCACCTTTATAAGAAACCAACGTGGAACTTTTCATTTGCTATCTACCAAGTCACTTCATTTTTTCATCCTATTCTATTTGTTTTAGTGTGAAAACCCCCAGAAAGCGTTCCCAAACAATTGAAAAACTCGATCATTGTATTGAATTGCAGTGGTTTCGTTTTGTTTGTTATCTTCTTCTGCTTGCTTGTGAATTAATATATGAATAGAAATAACTAATCAATTGACCCAACTCTCAAGCTCAGTCAATCTTCGTCTCCCTCTCAAGTTGCCCATCACATTCCATTTCTTAGATTTAAGTCATCTCTGTCCCATCACATTCCACTCCAACTAGTTTTTTTTTTAATTGGGTTTGCCTTGTTCGCATGCATAGCACCAATGGTTTTATAATTTCTAGGCACAAGTTTCACTTTGTTTGGCCATGAAGTACAGACTCTTTTTAATTTTTGTAGGTTATGGTGTTTTTAAATTGATGATGATGATTAACGTCCACTAAAAACTAATTGGTCTATCGATAATGTAGTTGACAAAGTTATTATGAACCTTGGTTTGTTTTATAATCTGCAGGAAGAATAGTAAATTTTTGCAGAAAGAGTAGTAAATTTTTGAATACAACCACATTATTTTTATTAAGCAATTTTATGTATATTATATTAAAAACACCAATACATTATATTTAGAGTCCCAATGCATATTAAAAAAAAGAACTGCAATCTTGTGAAAAATTGTTAGTTAGACAACTTCTATTTTAAACATGAGCATCATACAATTTTGAAATGATAAAAATTATTGTCCAGGAATGATGTTTTTTCTCAATGGTTCATATGGATGGTGTTTTTTCTCAGTCTAGTAAGTTAATACACTTATATGTATATATTTTAATTAATTGTTTTTTACAATTTTTTTAATTAATCATTTCAAAATAAAATATTTTTATAATAATATTGTTTAATATTTTTGACATAATGATTGCATTAATGCATTATCCAATGAATTGCATCTCTTTATTTGTATTTAAGAGACCCATTGCCATACAAAAATGGACAACGTAAAGGACCAAAATAATCAAATGGAAACCAATATGTAAATTTACATTTATTGGTAACATATCCTCAGCAATTGAGACAATATGTAGAGTACATTAAACAAAATTCCTAATTTTGAGAGACAAATATTCCAAAAGATACAATTTTCAGTAACATTCAATTATATTGATGGTCAATTATCACTTGAATTGTTGCTAGACTTGTTTTTCTTATGTTCCACCCCTTCATCTTCTACTTACAAACATAGAAATAAATTATATATATATATANAATAACTATCTTTGTCATGAGCATATATCATGTAACATACAAATAGGTCTAGAGGTACACATCTCAATGTCTAACCAAGTCTAACTGACTCCAAACAAATGCTAAACTTTGAATTATTAAGATTAGTAAACAACAATGTTCTGACTACCTAAGGTCAAAATATGGGGCATTACACTCTTATATTGTCCAGCCTATACCCATATTAGATCTCATTTTCAAAATATTGATCACACTACCAACCTTCCTAACCTCTTAACTCAACAAAAGTATGGTGATCTTGGAAAGCTTCTCTTAATACTTTTTGAGCACAAAAACAAAATTCTAAAGAATCATAAGTAATCACTTACCCTCTTAAGATCCGATAGACCAATTAGGTCTCATTGGACGTTAATCATCATCATCATAATAATATTACCAATCTATCTATTTTAATATGAATGAATTGATGCAAATTGTATTATAATATTACAATTCTGGAAAGGAGGTTGAACATCTCCCTATTAACAAAAGTATGGTGATCTTGGAAAGCTTCTCTTAATACTTTTCGAGCACAAAAACAAAATTCTAAAGAATCATAAGTAATCACTTACCCTCTTAAGATCCGATAGACCAATTAAGTCTTAGTGAACGTTAATCATCATCATCATCATCATCATCATAATATTACCAATCTATCTATTTTAATATGAATGAATTGATGCAAATTGTATTATAATATTACAATTCTGAAAAGGAGGTTGAGCATCTCCCTATTAACAATTTATGGTTATAATATTTTTATTAGTAATATATATCAACATATGATTATATTATTTTTATCAGTCATGTATGAAAATAAATGTTTTTTTCATTATCTTTATTTTGTTTAATGTTAAATTTAAATTTTATTATATTAAATTTTAAATTTTAATTTTTAATCTTTTATTTAAATTAAAATTTAAAATTATATATTTTGTTTTATTTAAATTAAAATTCTTTACTATATATTTTGCTAAATTGAGATAATAATTTTCTGACCTAATCCTTCTACACGATCTAAAAATGTATAAAATACTTTTTTTTAATAATTCAATTGAATTGACATTAATGGAGTCTTCAATAATGTCAATTGTAATGCATCTTTTGAATTGGTCGAAAGGACTTTTTCATTTAGTTCCTTCAACCTCCTAGGAGGACATTCATGTAAAGAGTTCATGATCACGTCTTTGTCCCTATCAGTGACACATTTAACACATTTGAGAGAGGATGTGATAGGTTTTCATATTGAAGTTGCGTCCTCAAATACCTTTCCTTTCATACTTCATGAGAACTAAGAACTAGTCATTTATTAAGTCATTTATTAAGTTTTTATTTGTTCCTTTATTTAAGGAATCTTTATTTTCAATATGATATTAATTACATATGTTTGAACATAATTTATATTTAAATACAATATTTTCTAATTTTATTAATAGAAATTTTTAAATTTCCAATATTTAATTTAATTTGTTTTATTAATATTTTAATTAAATTAAAATATAATATTTAATTTGTTTTATTAATATTTTAATTAAATTAAAATATAATATTTTCATAATTTCATTAATAGAATTTTAAAAATTTCCAATATCTAATTTAATTTGTTTTATTAATTTTTTAATTAAATTAATTTTTAAGGATATCACTTTGTTTTATTTCTCTTCATGTAACTTATATATATATATATATAACTTGAGTGGACCTAATGGTTAAGAACATGTGTTTCTTCCTAAGAGGTTACAAGTTCAAATCCAGAGGGGGTAGGGTATGTATACATACAGCGTGAGTGGGGCTAATGGTTAAGAACATGTGATATATATGTATATAAGTAAGTAAGTAAGTTTCTATAAATTCCCTGTTATGAAAAACAATATAAAGCATACAAGTTTTTGTTGTGGCTTGAGTTTCCAAAAAAGGAAACCAACTTGGCACCAACTCAATGTCAAGTTTAGTTTGTCTTGTAAGGCCAAAAAAGATTAAACCAGTAGCATAGGGGGAGAGTAAAATCGAGGCGAGAGAATTGGACATAACATAAAATTTAAACCTAGCCTTCAGTCGAGAAATCATCATGGCAACCCACATGTAGGAGAATAGGTCTTTGCAAATGGAATGGATCTAGAAGTGAATCTCCAAAAATTTGTAAATGTGAAACAACATATTCTTGAGCCAATTGAAACATTAATTTGAGACCTATTAGTTCATAGTGATTATTAGTTTCCTGCCCTATCCTAGCTTTGAAAGCTATACATTGATTTGAGGAGAGACACAAGATTCCTCCCAAACCTCCTCTTGGAGGATTCCCTTGAGAGACACCATCAAAGTATGCCCAAGGAATGTCCTTATTGATGACCCATTTTTTTTATACCATGCCTTTTTTGTTTTTCCACGACCCATTTGAGAGTCTCATTTCCTTCAAATAGCTTCAAGTTTCAAATGAGACATATTCCCCCAGCTATATTGAGTGGAAGAGCTATGATCTTCTTTATGTCATTGTTTGTATATAAAGACCTAAAGGCTTCTTCAATATTTCCTCCTTCCCATACATACCTTAACCATGTCACACTTCCAACTTCTTTCTAGACCTCTTTGGAAAAAAAACAATTCAGAAGTAAGTGATCTGTTGTTTCCTATGCTTGTTGGCATTAGTTGCACCAATACTTGGCCAAAGAATTATTATTATTATTTTAAATTTATTTTTCTTGTAGTACCTCCTAGGTAGGAGCCTTATTATTTAAAACTAGCCACATGGAAAATTTATTTTTGGAGGGACATCTTAGCTTCCATATGATTCTCGACCACCAAGCCTTTCTCAGTGAGGGCTCTGTATCCTAGTTTGGGTACATCCCCTCCCAAGGCTACCCATTGTCTTACTTGAATAACTTGATCCATAAATCCTTCAAATATTAGGAAGCAATTGAGCCTCTTGGCCATTATGTATTCCCTTGTTCTCTTATTCCTCCAGGTGGTGGTTAGTTTTGTTGGTTTCATGTCCAACAACCCCATTTCCTCCAACTTTCTTATAAAATAACCTAAGAGACAATCTGTGTGAGCAGAAGGCTCCCAAATTTTTGAAGCTCTCAGTGTAAAGTTTAAGTCTCCCCCTTTCACTGTAAGGCCGCTTTGAATACACTCCATCTTGAAAAACTTGTCTTAGTATTCCCCTCTATTTAAGTAAGGGCCATTTACATTCAAGACTAAGTTTTTTTCCCCATATCCATTGAGAATAAGACTACCCCAAGTCCTGTAGGAAAGGCCCAGTAGTTAGAAAGTGTATATGAACAACTCTTTTAGCCAATTATATTCCCACTAGATCTCCCAACAACATGGAAATGAAATCCCACCCAAACATAAATTTTGAGAGTTCTTGAATTACTTTCCCCCCCTTTGTCATTATCTCTTGAAGGAGGATAATATAGGGTTTTAATTTCTTTATAAGCCTCGCGATGGCCAATTTATTTGAGGGATTGCCTAACCATTGACAATTAAGGGCCAGGAAAATCATTTAAGCCCCTCACAAGGGGTAGATGCTTTAAGAGCCCCAATTACAAATTATTGTTTGCCACATCTAACCTATGATGATGCTTGTTTTTGTGCCATGGACATATAATACTTTCTCCCTCTCTAGCTTGGATTCTAGTTTTTCTCATCTAGGAACCCTAACCTCCTTGCCACCTTCCCTATAAAGTCGAGGATTCCTTTGTTTTTGGATTGAAGGTTATATTTTGAGGATTTCGGGTGAGTAGAGTCATAGGAGGCCTACTTGGCCTTAGCTTCCAATTTAGGGTTTTTAGAAGTCCACACAATGCTTCTTCTTCTACCAAAGCCTTATTAATCACATGTAGAGGGATTAGGGTCAGGGACACAAGATTTTTAATGCTTGAAAGACTGGGTAGAAATTCATTGATAGACTCCACACCTTTTGATTCTACCTCTAACCACCAAGTTCTAAAAAATATTTTTTCCAAATATTTCCTTTTATGAGGGGAAGGTAATTGTGAGGACTTACCAGTGAGAGGCCCTCAATCCTTTTTGTCATTGACAACATCCATGCTTTGTTCCTTGTAGTGACCCGATGTTGGATACTACTCTACTTGTACCAAAATATTTCTAGGGAGATCATTTGTGTGCCTCTTTTCATTTATAATTTCCATCCTTCGAGTGTTTATAGGAAATTCCAGCAATTCCACTCCCAGTACTTGTGGCTACTTTCTTTGAGCCCACACCTTCCTCCGGGTAGGGTAATTACAGTCCAATACTAGATGCCCATACTATGACATCACCCACATATGAAGGGTGTACCTTCCTAATCAAGGGTTGACTAATATCAGTCTTCACATCTCTTAATAACCAATTCCCTTGCCATTCCTTTACTCATTTCTAAACCCACTAGGATTCTTTCCATCTCAAAGTGCCCAGTGTCTCGAAAAGATAAATCAACTTCATAAAACAAATAGAGGGAGTTTCATATTTCTTCAAACACATCCTTCGACCATAATATAAATGGTAGACCTGGAATTCAGATACACACTAGTAGTATGTCTTATTGGGCCATTCTGACATCAAAATCCACTTGCCATTTCTTTAGAAATAGGGTTTGTGAACTTTGTTTGCTTCTTTAGCCGTTTAAAAAACCCAAACTAGCCAACCCTTTTCCAAGGTCATTATGCAGGGTGCACAATGAACAATAGGTTCAAAGTTTAACCTAGTCCAATTCTTTAAACACTCACATGCCATCTTTCTTTTAGGAATCTGTCCTACTACTACTTTCTTTTCTAGCTCCATTACATCAATTAACCTAGATTTTGAGCTTAAATTTAGGCTTACTGGCTTTGACATTTTCTTATTTTTTATTTCTTGTATTAGGGGAGTTTTGAGGTCTAAAATGGGCCTCCCAAGGAAAATAATATAATAATAGTTAAAATAATAAAATAAGAGATATGAATTTCAAGGGAAAGAAATTAAACTATATATTTTTTCTCTTATTTTAGACTTATCTTCTTATAGGTTTACTCAAATTTCAAGTGTCAGTACTCGTTGGATGGAAAATTAGATTATGCATCCAACAAGTACCCACTCTACATACTTTTGATAGACCCATAATGGGATATGTCGGAAATACATTTTTTTAGATGTATTTCCAATATATCCCACTGCGGGTCTATCAAAAGTATGTTGAGTGGGTACTCGTTGGATGCAAAATTTTATTTTGCATCCAACGAGTGTCTACAATTGAAATTCGAGTAAACCTATAAGAATATAAGTAAAAAATACAAGAAAAAAATAGTTTTCTTTCTTCCCTCCAAAACTATTTACCCTTATGGTTGACGTAATCATCTTGAATCTGTACTTTTAAGTTGATATTGATAATGCATTTTTTTGTTTTGAGGTCCATTTTTTACCTCAAAATTCCCCTAATAGGATTCCAGTGAGGGTTTCCCTAGGCTCCCTACTTCCACCATAGTAGAGCCACTCATTAGGTTAAGATCCAAATGCTTGCCGATGAACCCTACCTCTTGTTGAGCATTAGAGCTCCCGATTGGGTTGCAGAATTGAAGACAAAAATCCCCACATGGTGTAGAGAGATGGATAAACATTCAATGGCCATCATAATTGTTCTTAATGGCTCCATCTCTATCAAGGCTAGAGAAGGCTTATCTAAGAACTTCTAAATCAACCCCTTCATATGTTGTCGGTGGGAAATCTAGTGCACCATTAAAGTCCTCCAGATATTCACCTTCTATTCCTTTCCCCCTCGCCTCCGACCACAGATCCTCTTTGGTGCCACTAGTGGCTAAGCCCCAGGCCAACTCACCTATAATGGATAATGTGTCCTCCTCTAGTGGGAACAACCCCACCGCACACCTCCTCCTTGACTCAACTGGAGTACTAAGTTAGCCAAATCTTGGGGTTTCCTAGATTGACTGACCCTTTGTCGGGTCGATTGAATAATCCACTCCTTCTTCCATCATCACGAGCTACACCATGACAACTCAACCCCAAACCTTGTCACTCAAAATTAGTACTTCACTACCATTCACCTGTAAGAACCCTAGATTATGCTTATGAAACCTGCACCTCAAACCCTCCAACTTTCTCTAAGAATATACTATTATAATATTACATAACAATTGAATTGATGTTGATATTCCTAATAATATTAATATCAAAGTGAGTGAGAGTGTTATATTAATTTGAAAAAAATATACTTAAAACTCAACTATTATATTTTGATTTTTTAAATATAAATAATAATTTTAAACAAAAGTAATAATGAACATTTATAACTATAAAGTATATATGTTCTACCTTCTCTGTATAAGGTGAATTGCAATCACATATAATTAAAAAATCACATATAATATTTTAATTTCATGCATGGAATTAAGTAGAGATGGATACTTGATATTACATGATCCCTACCTAATTAATTTTTAGGGATGATGGAGTACAAAGAATATTAAGTATTTTGGGATATTATATGGGTGAAATTTTCTTTTGGTTTTGTAATAAAACTTAAAATTACTTCTTATTGGTTAAGAGTTAGTCTTCTTCAAACATAAGGAAATAAATTAACAACCGAAAACCTAGAGGTATTTAGCAAAAACGGAAATCTACTCACTTATTTAAGTGATATGATTGATTTCAATAACAATAATGAATTAACTCACATTCTGAAAAAGATGACAACCAATAATAACTATCCTCACTACTTATTAATAATTAAATTATAATAGATTTTATCACAATTATATTTTTACTCTATCCCACTCGCACATATTAGAATCTTGAGAAGTGAAAGTGCTTATGATAATGTGGATATTTTTTTTGAAATTCACTTTATTTTTGGAAAACAAAAGGGAAATTGGTACAATAATCAAAACAAATACTCTAAGTTCCATGAAAGAAAGAAAGAAATAATTTTAACGTCTGCGAGGTTAACAATAGCCTATGGGACAAATTGCCTCACACACTGATTTCTGTAGTTCAACCCTTTTCCTATTCAACTTGATGATGAGCTCCCCCAATTTCTCCATTGTCCTCTCGTTGAATAAGTTATTCCAAGAGCTAGCTGTCAAGATACTTATATAGCTGTCCCTACTGTCTTTGAAGACTTCACACTCTAAAATGAGATGTTTTTCTGTTTCCACTTTTCCGGAGATGCAAAATACACACATCCTTTCTTCCCAAGCATCTTTTGGTCTTTTCCAACGCCCAGTTTCACAGTGGAGTTGATGAGAATTGGTTCTTAATTGGACAATAAACATTTTGGCTCTCAAGATATATTGGCCCCTATGTACGCTTTTTGATGATGATTATATGTGGGGTTAAACTCTTCAATATAATACTCTTTCTTTCTCCCGAGCCTTTTAGTCCAAGTTAACTGGTAGAACCTATCAATAACAAAAGCCTTTATCTCTTTACTGTTAGTAGAGGACTTGTTCAATTGAATATCCCATTTATTAAGCCATGTATTTAACGAAAATTAGACTATTATGACTTTACATAGTCATTTGGATTTGGCTTTTTAATGGAGTTATTTAAATATTCGATAATTTTGATTTATTTGGACGGTATATTCTCTTATTTTGACCCATTTTAATCGTATACGAATTCAAATCATCGAATATCGACGCGCTTTTTTATTCTACCTAAGGCATCCCAAGAATTTCATTCTCCTCGGGCCAAAAAGTAGAACCCTAGAGCCTCCCATTTAGAATTATCACAGATTTTTATTATGTGCTACAATAAAAAGTCGAATAAGCTCCATCTCTGAATACAACAGAAGTTATAAGAATATAACGATAGTTGGGATTAATCTTCATGTGGCAGTGATTCTTTCCGGTTGGTTTTGCTTGCAGAAGCATGCTTGAATCTGTGACAAAAGCCATTATCTTACATAGAGAAGGCCCCGATGGCAACTTCCGGACTAATTCCGCTATTGGGTTGCGACGTGTCAAACAATTCTACACTCTCCACGGGTTTATCTGCTTCCAAACAATGGCCTCTGCACAGTTTTCCTCGGAAAAAATACACCCAATTCACATTGAAGAGGAGAAGTAGAATCAAAACCAGAAGCACAGGATTTGGTAGAGAAAGCTGTGAGGAAAACCCACAGAAGGGTTTTATATCCATGGCTCTGGTATTAGAAGAAGATAAAGAGCAGAATAAGGAAGAGAATTTGCTTCCAGAGAGGGATGAGCTGTGGCTAGAGATGAGAAGGGAGTGCAGGAGAGATGCAGAGACTGAACCCACATTGGCAAGCTATCTGTATTCAACCATATTGGCTCACAGGTCTCTGGAGAATGCATTGGCATTTCACTTAGGTAACAAGTTATCAAACTCTACACTTCTGAGCTCCCAGCTTTATAATCTAATTGCAGATGTATTCATGGAAGATGCCTATATTAGGGAATGCATTCGTGCAGACATTAAGGCCTTTAGGGAGAGGGATGCAGCTTGTGTTTCATATTCCCATTGCTTGCTGAATTTTAAAGGGTTCTTGGCCTGCCAGGCCCATAGGGTTGCACATAGACTGTGGAACCAGGGGAGGATTTCATTGGCCCTTGCAATACAGAGCAGGGTCTCTGAGGTTTTTTCTGTGGACATACATCCTGCTGCTAGAATTGGCAAAGGGGTGTTCTTTGATCATGCCACAGGGGTTGTGGTGGGGGAGACTGCCACCATTGGGGATAATGTGTCCATCTTGCACCATGTGACATTGGGGGGGACTGGGAAATATGGGGGCGATAGGCATCCCAAGATTGGAGATGGGGTGCTGATTGGGGCAGGGGCTACTATTTTGGGGAACATTAGGATTGGGGAGGGGGCCAAAATTGGAGCTGGGTCAGTTGTGCTTATTGAGGTGCCTAGCTGTACTACAGCTGTTGGAAATCCTGCAAGATTGGTGGGAGGCAAGCATAGCCCCTCTATGCTAAAGGAGATTCCCAGCAAGACAATGGATCACACTTCATTTATCAGTGAGTGGTCTGACTATGTAATTTGATGTTGGATGCATGCTGTCATCATTGCTTGTTTTAAGAAGCTCGATCAAAGATCATACAGTCAGCATTGTATATGAGTCCATAGGCAAATTATGTATTGACCTGCCTGATTAAAAAATGGGGAGATCCTTAGCAAAACCTTATAGAACTCGATGTCATGGTATTGGGTTTGTTTATAATTTCTCAGAATCGCCAAGCTTTAGAGATGGATACACATGTGTATGGTTCAGTGGCATTTATAACTTAATGCCATTCCAGGGGGCTTGTTCATGCTTACTTGAACGTGAAAGCTACGAAGCTGTTTCGCATCAATATGTTCAGCAATTATATCTTTGTATGAGCCAATTATTCATAGATAATCTTGCTTCTCATTGAGTTTGTACTTTGAAGTCAGGGTTATGGCATTATTCTTCATGAGGAGTTTTCTCATTGTGCTTTGAAGATTGCACAGCTTTGTGTATGAATTCATAGGCAAACTATGTATTAACCCATTTCGTAGAAAATGAAGAGATCCATACTTGTATAGTTAGCGAAACCTTGTAGAATTTGATGCCATACTATTGGGTTTGTTTAGAATTTCTCAGAATTGCCAAGCTGTAGAGATGGATGCATGTGGATGGTTTGGTAGCGTTTAAAACTTGATGCCATTCTACTAGGGGGCTTGTTCATGCTTAGTTGAATGTGAAAACAGCGAAGCTGTTTTGCCTGAATATGTTAAGAAATTATATTTTTCCATGAGGTGATTATTCATTAGATAATCTTGTTTCTCACTGACTTTGTACTCTTAAGTTGGTGCTATGACATTGCTCCTCAGAAGGAGTTTGCTGATTGTGTTTTGAAAATTGCACAACATTGTGTATGACTCCATTTACAAATTATGTATTAACCCGTCTCGTAGAAAATGAAGAGATCCATACCTATATTGTTAGCAAAACCTTGTAGAACTTTACAAGCTTTCTTTTATCCATATGCGGCAAGTTTTCCCTTCCCCAATCTGGGAGTGTTACAATTAGTGTAGCCAGCTTGCAACATTCACATTGGAATCTTTTGGCTAAGAAGTTGCGAGTGGGGCGTATCTATTCTACCAAAGTTACCTGGGATTTGCACCTGGCCCAAACTGCAAAGACAAGCATAAGTACAAGCACTAGCACAGGCAAGCGGCCCGTAAGGGGTAAGCATGTTGCCAAGGAGAGTTGATTCTTGGTGGAGGCATTAACAGCACCCTGCTTTCACTGACTATGCAAGCCCTCCTCGACAAACCTTGTTTCTCACTGACTGTTGTTCTAAGTCAGTGCTATGGCACTGCTCTTAGGAGTTTGCTGATTGTGCTTTGAAGATTGCACAGCATTGTGTATGAATTCATACAAAAATTATGCATTAATCCATCCCATAGAAATAAAGAGATCCATACCGATATGTTTTATGAAACTCCACAGAACCTCAAAGATCAATGCTATTGGGTTTATTTAGAATTTTGCAGATGTCCAACCTATAGAGATGGATCTACATGTATGGTTCGGTAGCATTTAGAACTTGATGCCATTCTAGTGCGCTGTTCTTGGTTCCTTGAATATGAAAGCTGCAAAGTTGTTTCACTGTTAAGAAATTATATCTCTGTATAAGACAATTATTCATTAGATAATCTTGTTTCTCACTGATTTTGTACTTTTAAGTTGGTGTTATGACATTGCTCTCAGATCGAGTTTGCTGATTGTGCTTTGAAGTTTGCAAGGAATCCCTTTTTGAGTTCAGAATTTGAGAAATGCAAATATGGCTCTCATCTTTCTCAGGGTATATATTTTTTGCACATATATGAAAAAGGAAGCCATTCTGAAATTGACTCCCTATTGTATTCAACCCCCATTTCCTTACCGGTGTGCACATGCGCATTTAATGTTGTGGATTATGGGCGTTACTGTATGATTCTATTTTTTCTATGGATCAAAGCTTAAAAAGTATTGTGACTACAGTGTGGCCAATGACCAAGGCTCCTAGACACTAACCATTAGCCTAAGAATGCGAACTCACTTTAAAGCTCTTTATAAAGGACTGAGTTTATTTGCATATATAATATGAATAATAATATGAATGAGTCCTTTATAACAAAATCCTTAGTAGTCTTGATGGTAGTAGCGAGGGTGACATTTGATATGTTTCTGGAAACGGGCACCCAATGATGCTTTGGCCTTTTGGTTAGACGACTGTTCTATCCTCTCTCTCAGATCTGGCCCTAAGGTCTACGAGTCTTTTGGCTACGAAGACCTTTGCTCTTCAAATTAAGAAGACAACTATACATCTAAGGTCTATAAAACTCAATGACAATGAGCATGTATATAATATATATATTGCTATTGTTCTAAGTCCGATCACTACTCTACAGGTACTTAATGCTAACCCAAAATAAACCTTTTTATGGGTGGGAATGTTAGGGAATGGTATTTTTAGCCTCCTCATCTCTTATTCAAGGATGTCAGCTTTCATTGACCTTAGACTTGACTAATCCATTGTTGAATTTATAAAGTTGGAATTGATTTATTTAATGTGGAGTTCGAATATATATATATATATATTTTCACAATATACTAGCCATATATATATATATATTTTCACAATATACTAGCCATATATATATATATATATATATATTTTCACAATATACTAGCCTGAGGGTTGGCTCAATCAGTTGATGCCACTGTTGTGAGGATGTTGTCGGCAATCTGGCGCACTGTGCAGGTCCCTGCTTTGATTCCCATGGGGTTGGGTGCACTAAATCTCATCGCCCACTTTACACTGGGTATCATCCTTGGAATGGGTTGAACTTTGGAGTACTTGGGAGTTTCCTGGGAATTTATTAAATATTTCCAAGATAAAAAATATTCACAATATACTGTTCTGCTATACTCACTTGTTTCATGTTCATTTGAAATTTTAAATCTAAACATTAAAGAGAGGAACAGTGAGATTATGTTAATGATTGTTTTCCTGCTTTGTCTAATTTAAACTCATAATCAAATAGCCCATTCAATAATCATATTCCAAATGTGTAACTGACACTGTCTTTACTGTTTTGATATGTACATGTTGAACATCTTGAAGGATTACTTATGAATCTCTTCAAAAACTTATCAAACTATATCCTATTTTAAACTACTGAATCTATATCGATATACGGTATTCCTCCCGTGACCTGGAATTTCATCATTTTATTACTAAGTTGGATGACTTCTTGCAAATTTTCTCCTAAATGCTTTTAGCAACTGATGACCTGAACTCCACTTTCCAAATAATAGTTCATGGTTCATACATTACCTGTTGATAGTTGATGTAGTTCCTTTTCCTTTTGATGAGGCCTGCCAAAACAGGAAGTCTTGGTGAAACTAGCATTCCACCCATTTTCACTGGCTTTGATCTTCTAACTAATATTAATAAATATTAGGCTGTGGTCCATAGCTTAAGCCTTAGATGCTTTCTTGTGAGGAGGGTTACAAAATACATATTTTTTTATAGTAAAATGAATGATATCATTACCTACATATGCATCATTAGGATTAATATCATTCAACAGAGAGATTTGTAAGTATATGAGGATAGATTTCAGTTGTAGCTGAATTCTAGCGTTAAGGACAAACATGGCCCATTTTAGGAGTTCATGCCCTTACAGAGTCAATAAATAGAGCCCACACTTAAGGAGTGTTTGGAAAGCTTTTTTTGGGAGGGGTTAGTGTTGACTACTTATGACGATGGGCATCCTTAAAATGTCACAACTAGTACCATGTAGTCCATTTTAGGAGCTCATATGCTTGTGTTGCTGACAGATAGATCTCTTTTCTGGAATTTTCTGGAAGGGAAGTTTCGTCAGGGAGGGGTTTTAGTATTGATTACTTCTTTATGTAGGAGATTTTAATTTGTTGAGTATGGATGAGCTTGGTGGGAGAAGCGATCGTGTCATTCAGAATTTGAATCATTTACTAATTATGACAAATGTAGGAACTGTGCAGATTCTGGATAGAAAGGATATGGGGTATAAACCAGGCCAAATCATAGAACCGTTTTCATAGTAGGTATAAGGAGGATTGACTTGAAAATACATTGCATTGGATATAGTGCATAATTTTAATTTTATGGTGTAAAGCGACTAGCAGCACATATGTAGCCATTTATCTGTGATCTATGCAGTATCAGTGACACATTTATATCCTGAAAAGCAAGGTATTCTTTTTAAACTTAAGGCTATCGAAAAGTTCAGTATAGAACTGATTGAAATATGTCGAGACACACTTCTTCGAGGGTGCTCTGTTTGGGGTAGCCTTCTGTATAGTGTTATAGACTTTTGCTTTTTCAGTACACTTTATAGTACACAAAAAACAATACGTACAAGAACAGAAAATGTAGAAGAGAGGATAAGAATATACAATCAAGCTTTTCTCAGAGCTACCAAGGAAGCGTTGAAATCAGAAGAAGTTTGAGGATCAACCTTCTTTGCATCCTTAATAAATAAAAAGCCTTGGTTAGCAATTGAAGGTGTACCTCTTCCCACCAAGTTTTTTTGAAGGAAGACACAGCTAATTCAGAGCTAATTCACCATTCTCAAAGATACACTGACGGTGCATCTTCCACAGAAGAAAAAGCGCCTGACACTCTAATACAATTTAACAAGTTGGAAAAGACAGATAACATCACCTGCTTTGACTCCCCAATGGGAGCTGCACGCCAATGAATTTTGACAATTCCATACCACTATTCCACAATAGAACGGTTAAATATTATATTGGAATTATGGAATATTGATATGGCGTGGAATGAAGACAGGTCTAAGGATAAATTTGTTCTAGTTTCAAGAAAAGCATTAACTTGAAAAAGGATCATTAGAGTTGCTGACTGACACTCGAATGATTATGGGGGATTTGCATACTGGGAATAAAATTAATCTTCAAAGATATAAGGTTTAGGAAAAATGTCAGTGAGGACTAAAAGCTGAAAATAGTGGTACATTTGTTGGCCACGTGACTAAAAGTTCGTATATTTACTTTTTATGAATTCAGATAAATGATTTTTAACGTATAATTTTTTTATCAGAGAGGAAGCAACCCAGGTTTTAAAATTGCTGTGCAGATAGGATGTATCGTACCATACCTAAAAGGAGATGTTATGTGGCCTTGAATCAGTCTTTGGATCTTTTTCTGAGAAAGTCTCGTGGGCAGCTTTCTTCAATGAAATCAGAATAATCTTCGAGGTTTTGATGGTTCAGTAGAATTTTCTAAATGGTTAGTGGCAGGGAGAATGAGGAATTTGTTCAGGGATGATAAAGAAGTTAAAGACGCATAGATTACTTCCCTGCAATAAACACTATGTTTATTTCCCCAATTCTAATATTGAGGACCTTGTATTTGCTTTCAAATCAGATACTTACTTATTACATGGATATTAATATAATATTGCATCGCTGCGTGCTGACTGACTCAAACAGAAAAGAGATGGGGGGCCTACTCCACCAAAAAAATGGATAGGGGGTGAGTCGTAAGTCTTAGGGAATATTTTATAATATTTTCAGGCAAAGTGTAATGTCAGATATATTATTGTTTTATTCTAAGTTACCAAGGATAGGGAATGGGTCACCAAGTGGCTTAAAGCGGTTTTTAGAGGTGACAAGTTTCAAGCGGAAGGCATGCAATATATATTGCTGGCCTTAGTGTATTTTGGGGTGATTTACGATAATTATTCATGTTGCAAGCTCCGGTGAGTAGAAAGGGGTCGGACTGTATAGAGAATCTAATTATTACCTTATTTGCCAGAGAAGCTTGTAGGGAGTTGTGGGGCTGTATCTAGAGTTTCATTGTTGAAGAGTGAGGTTGGCAGATTGTGAGCAGTGTCTTTGGGTGAGAAACTGACTGTTGTGGAATGGTTGCCAGACCCGTGAGAATATTCTCTAGGTGAGAGTATTGATGAGAATCGTTCACTGGTGCGCTAGGCATTAGTCACATGGCTCAGAGACTTCCTGTCTGGCCTGTCGCTGGTAACCCTGGAAAGGGGAGTGGGGCAACCGAGGGACCGGTGAGTAGAGAAGGGGCACACTTCCTTGGGTGTTACAGGTGCGTGGGAAATGAGGAATTGCAGACTAGTTGTAGCAGTGGACACCTAAGATCGAGAATTTGTTGCTTCCATTGTTATAAGTTGTGTGGTGCGACTCAGGCTTTGGTCGAGCGCATTACTACAAGTGATATTGCGCGGACTGAATTTAAAGTAGACTCCGTGCAATGTACTCCTACTGTAACATTGCTCAGTGGTGGTGGTAACGAGACTCAGTGGGAGTCTGAGTACGTTACAAAACTTGGGTTAGGTGACGTGGCCCAGCCTGGGGTGGTTGGAGACGTTACATTTGCTTTCAAATCAGATACTTACTTAACTCTATTGCACTCTCATTGCTGGCTTACAAAAGTATTCTCGGAGTAAGTGTATTTCTTTAGGTAGTTGTAGCATATATAAAATATAATAATAATAATCATAATGAATAATCATAGTATTAATAATTAATATTGTTAGTTAAAGGTCGTGACCTTTCATCAATGGTCATCAAGGTGCCCCTTAGGTTTATATATACACGGGCCCTTTCATTGTATTCATTCATCATCTATTTTATCTATTTATATCATTATATACATTTTTATTCAATATATTTCTTATCTAATATGGATTAAAATTATTTATTTCATTTATAATGGATATCTGTTGTAAGAACCATATTGGTTCTTTACATTGGTTTATTGATTGTCAATCAGTACAAAAAAAAAGATTTTTCGGCTACAAATCTCACAAGATAGTTGGCCGCCTCTAGGGGTATTGTTGGCAATACACCAAAAAATAAAGATGTTGTTCATATGCATCAAGAATCATTGAGATTGAAAACAATTCTCTACATTAAAATTTTCTAAGTCAATATATATATATATATATATTCAAGTGAAAATTTTAAAAGAATAATAAAATGGCCAAGTCAAAGAAAAAAAAGGGGTTATCGTAAAATATCAACAAAAAAAAAAGGATTTTAACATAAACAAAGGAAGGTTTACGTATAAGGGACTTTCAACATCTATTTTTGAAATATTAAAAGTGAAAGAAATTGTTGAAGTAAAAAATATTAATGTTGCGATTTGTTTGTACAAGAAGGAAAATTGCATCGATATTAATATTGCCAATCAATTATCAATTTTAGAGTTAAATATAATTGAAAAGAACTTTGGTAAGACACACATTAAGAATTTACAAGTAACAATTGACAATTATAAATACATCTTCGAATTCAATGTTACAAAAATGACTTAACCCGATGTTGGCATAATTCTTCTAGAAACACTAGGTACTTTCATCTTAAATGTAGAAAAAAATGTTTTTGACATTTTATTACAAAAATAAATAAATTACGCTACAGGATGTAACAATGACGTCACATTCAAAAGCTCCATTGTCAGAAGATTTTAAAAATATTTCAAAGATGATCAACCAGGTTGATCAATATTAATATTGCCAATCAATTATCAATTTTAGAGTTAAATATAAATGAAAAGAACTTTGGTAAGACACAAATTAAGAATTTACAAGTAACAATTGACAATTATAAATACATATCTGAATTCAATGTTACAAAAATGACTTAACCCGATGTTGGCATAATTCTTCTAGAAACACTAGGTACTTTCATCTTAAATGTGGAAAAAATGTTTTTGACATTTTATTACAAAAATAAATAAATTACGCTACAGGACGTAACAATGACGTCACATTCAAAAGCTCCATTGTCAGAAGATTTTAAAAATATTTCAAAGATGATCAACCAAGTTGATCAAATGACAGTACAAAAAAAAACAGAAAGAATTTGACAAAGTTGATGCGAATAAAGAGGAAGACATTTGTGCCCCGGATGGGGTGACATGCGGTATAGGGGAGGTACGTGGCGGTGAGCTGGGAGAGGCCATTTACAATGGCTCTCACCACACACTCAACTATTAATGAGGGTCCTTACCATCGTCGGTCTCTGTTTAACGATGGGGCCTCCCACGAGTGATTACAGGCCGGCCAGCCAGAGCATTAAGCTCTCGGCTTTAATGGCAGCCACCATACTTTATGCCTTGGCCCGTCTCACCGGAAATCTTAATGTGCGTTTGAAGCTTGCCGAGCAGAGGGGTAGCAACAACGTTCTCGGCGCCCTGGCACTGATCCTTGCTCTTGCCATGCCGAGGGTGAGAGGGAAGCCTCACAGGGGAGCCGGCTGGTATGCGACAGAATCTAGGAGAAAGCGACACAGGAAATTTGAGCGAGCCATGATCATGGCCGAGCAGAGGCGACATCGGGTAAACACGATTGAAAGCTCGCCCCCCAGAACCTTTGTAGAGGAAGTCCCGAACATGGAGCTTCCACCGGACTTTTCAGGGAGCAGGATGTTTACTGTTCCGGATAATTGGAACCCCCCGACATGTATTGCAGAAGCAGAGGCGCCGCCCCGCTCAAGAAACACTTCAGGTCCCTGTGAAGCAATTGACGAAGAGGCCACCACTTGCTTGGTAGAGGAGGAGCCACCGACAAGTACCACAGAATTGCAGCCAACCAGAGAGCAGCCGGGACATAAGGAAACAGACGACAAGTCGCAGACGTCGCCCTCGCCACCACTCCTGTACCCGGAGCATCTGTAGCTAATTTTTGAGGTTCGAAGCCTAGTGGATGATCAGATTTTCAGAGTAGTCCGCGTCAACCAATGCTTGGACATGCTCTATGCGGCCTACTCCAGTGCCACTCCTCGACGACAATGCCCAACCTGTGCTTAGCCTTATGTCATCCCAGCCAACAGTGGAAAGACGACAGACGCTCACAAGGACTTCGGGGAATAGGTTCTTCTGTCTTGCATGATTTTCAAATCTTTTTCTGTAGTAGTTTACCAGAGCTGTAGCTCTTTAGTTGTTAGCTTGGTTAGCCTTAGAACAAACTGCACTGTACTGCTGTTAATTATGGATGTATACCCTGGTTTCCTTCGGGCAGGGTGGTGCAATGAACCCTTTGATTTTGCATGCTACTGTGCGCAGGCTAGCTGTCTTGGTTTCCTGCATAGGCAGGACAACTGGCACCTGTGTGTCATGTGTACTCCTTTTTTGAAGCCATAATATAATAGGTTCCGCCTTTTAATTAAAAAAAAAAAAAGAGGAAGACATTTGTCGTCTCAAAAATCATAATCAAAGATTGGTTACACAAATCAAGAAGCTGAAGAATGAGAAGAGATCACA
>SNQJ01S0010662.1:264962-279327 GCA_010110895.2 Picea sitchensis | reverse complement strand
ACCCTTTGATTTTGCGTGCTACTGTGCGCAGGCTAGCTGTCTTGGTTTCCTGCATAGGCAGGACAACTGGCACCTGTGTATCATGTGTACTCCTTTTTTGAAGCCATAATATAATAGGTTCCGCCTTTTAATTAAAAAAAAAAGAAGAGGAAGACATTTGTCGTCTCAAAAATCATAATCAAAGATTGGTTACACAAATCAAGAAGCTGAAGAATGAGAAGAGATCACATAAAGAAAAATTAGAACAACTTACTAGTAAGGAAGCAATGACTGAAAAATAAACAATAATTGAACCTGTTGAAATAGAAAATCTTCCAGTTAAAAAAATCCAAACTTCATAAAAAAGAACAAAAATCGATTTAGTTGAATCACTAGAAGCATCAAAAGTCGAAGAAAGTTCTATCAAACAAAATTCATAAGAGATTAGGATGCCTTATTGTCATCCAAATCATAAGAATCGTTACAATCAACAATAAGATCAAGTGAAATATAAACAAGTTTCCATGAAAGTAGATTTGGGATGGATCACTGCCAAGAAGATGCAACATATTACTTCAAGAATTCGAAGATTATATTGTTTTGTCTTGTCAAGTGTCACAACTACAAAAACAAAAGATCTTGAGAACACTGTTCGAGAGAGAACAAGAGATAGGTCTTTCTCTAATCATGCTTTGAGGACAAAACATTTTTAAGGGGAAGACAATGTAACATATATAAAATATAATAATAATAATCATAATCAATAATCATAGTATTAATAATTAATATTATTAGCTAAAGGTCGTGACCTTTCATCAATGGTCATCAAGGTGCCTATTAGGTATATATATATATATATAAGGGCCCTTTCATTGTATTCATTCATCATCTATTTTATCTAGCTATTTCATTATATACATTCTTATCCAATATATTTCTTGTCCAATATGGATTACAATTATTTATTCCATTTATAATGAATATGTTGTAAGAACCAAATTGGTTCTTTGTAATAATGGAGAATGAGGAGCACTTCATTTTCTAGTGCCTTGTCTATTATGACATGTGGGGAGATACCATTATTTGTATAGACTATAGAAGCTCCCTATCTGCGTTTTTATGCTATCTTGGTCAAAGATGCTTAGACCTCTTCCTCCAAGACTCTGTCACTTATAGACATAGAGCATTGGAGGAGACCCTTGGGTCCAACCTGAGGGCTACCGGGGTGACCACCTCTTCATTTCAACCTATGCAATATGTTGGGGGTTCTAAGTGCCCTTGAAATGTTTCCATTCCACACAAAGGTAGACACAAGTGAGATGATGTTCTTCCCAATGTGCCTCTTCTAAAGTACCTTAGTGCCCTTGCCTTCATTCTAAGTTTTGTGGATTTGCTTCTATTTGATATTGATGACCATCCAGTGCCCTTTGCTCGCATCTCAAGATAAGGAGACAAGTACGCATCATTGACTTCCTTTCTACTTTTGGAGGTTTGTTGGCCTTGGATGTTAGGTGAATTTCTAAGGGATGCACCTTGCCTCCTTCAAGGACTATCTACCAGAGCTTTCTCAGCTATTAGCATACTCCTATGTATATTATCAGTGGTTGTATTAGTCTTATTAGAGTGGTGGATCATGACATAGTTGGTCCCTTTGCTTTCGGTTCAAGCATCAATACATACATGTGACAATGACAATCTCTTGTCTTAGTTTCCAACTTTGGCCTTCATATTCCCTTGAAGGCAATTTGTACATGTAATTGGGTCTTATAGTTTAGGTTTACCCCCTCTCATGATGTTTACAATGTTTACTTTATTCACATTGTTCAACATCTTAGTGTTTAACTACTTTTTCAGTTCCTAGGGTTCTTTCTACCCTAGTTCTCTTCTCTTTTGATGATGATGCAGTCTGCCCCTCTGCATCGACTGCCCCACTTCCCTTCCTAGGGTTACCAACAACAAGCCAGACAGGAAGTCTCCGAGCCCTGTGACTAGTGCCCAATGCACCAATAAACAATTCTCAACAATACTCTCACCTAGAGAATATTCTCACGGGTCTGGAAACCACTTCACAACAACCAGTCTCTCATTTAGAGAGACTTCTCATGGTCTACCAACCCGACTCTTCGACAATGAAACTCTAGATACAACCCCACAACTCCCTACAATCTTCTCTAGAAGATAAGGTAATAATCAGATTTTATAGACAGTTCAACCCCTTCCTTCTTACCAAGGCTTGCAACCTCCATAATAATCGTAATTCCCCCCAAAATACACAAAGGCTAACAATATATATTGCATGCCTTCCGCTTGATAGTTGTCACCTCCAAAAGCAGCTTTAAGCCACTTGGTGAACCGTTTCCTATCCTTGGAAACTTAGGATAAAATAATAATATATCTGACATTACACTTTTCTCGGAAATATTATAAAATATTCCCTAAAACTTACGACTCACCCCCTTTTCCCTTTTTTCGGTGCAGTAGGCCCCCCATTTCTTTTCCGCCTGAGTCAGTCAACACACAATGATGCAATATTATATTAATCTTCATGATTGTGTTTACATGGATAGGCCCACTGGCCTATCCACGCTCAGGCTCACCAGTGTCATAATTAGACAGGCTTCCCCACCTCAAAGCATACACATTCATTCCCGCACACTAACCCAAGTGCAAGCAACACAATGTGATGTGTGCACTTATCAACGTGTGCGCAACACATGGAATTCACACCTTCTCTTTATTAACACTTTTCCACGCACTGCTCTGGTGCATGCAACACCCCAAAACCAGGTGTCCTTGGCTCACTAGCGTAATGTTAATTACATTTACACTTGATACCAATTCAGCTCACTAGCCTATATGTACAATTACAAAGGGCTTTAGATCAGGGACACTACAATCCCCTCCCCCTTGTTTATGCACTGTCCTCACTGCACCGTATATACATGTACATAAAATTTTCAAACTTCATAAAAAATATGAGGATACTCTGCTCGCATAGCAACCTCGTGCTCCAAGGTTGCATCCTTAGGACCGTACCAGGTCCATTGGACCTTTACCAGCTCCATGACTCGATTCCAGAGCTGCTTGGCTTTTTGATCCAATATGCAAATCGGTCGCACTTGAAATCCGCCTTTTGGCTCCACCTGAATCACATTCCAATCAATGACATGATTAACATCAAGTACATATTTCTTAAGCAATGACACATGGAAAACATTATGAATGCATAAGGACACATGCAATGCAAACAGATAAGCGACATGACCAATCCTTTGAAGGATTTCAAATGGCCCACAATAGCACACTACTAATTTAGAATACTTTCCCAATTTTAGGGAACTGCGTCCGACCTTCACTTTTAGAAACACATGGTCATCCACTCCAAATTCCCTGTGGGTTCTGCCTTTATCTGCACAACTTTTCTGCCTGTCTTGGGCAACCTTTAAATTCTGCCTTATCTTTACCATCTGCTCCTCATTTCCCGGAGCAAATTTGGCCCAACTACTGTACGGTTTGCTGGGTTATACCAACTTACATGCATGTTGCACTTTCTACCATAAAGTGCCTCAAATGGGCTCATCTTTAAAGATGCATGATACCCATTATTGTAAACAAACTCTACCAAATGAAGGTAGTCTTCCACTTGGATGGATTTTCCATCACATACATCCTCAACATGTCTTCAATCACCCGGTTTACCCTCTCAGTTTGACCGTCCGTCTCAGGGTGATACGTTGCGCTGAAATTTAGACTTGTTCCAAATCCCTTGAATAACCCTTCCCAAAAATTCGAGGTGAACTGGAATCTTTGTCAAATACAATTGTCTTAGGAACACCATGCAACTTAGCAACTTCATGCATGTATATCTCAACAATGTCAACCACCTTGTGTGTTGACTTCACTGGAATAAAATGGGCATCTTTAGTAAGCTTGTCCACCACCACCATAATATAATCGTGTTGCTTAATAGTCTTAGGAAACCTAGTTATGAATCTATAGTCACAACTTCCCACTTCCACTAAGGAATGGGCAAAGGATGCAACATACCAACTGGATGTCTGTGCTCAACCTTGACTTTTTGACATTCGATACATCTCGCAATAAAATCTGCAACTTCCTTTTTCATACTTGGCTGAAAGTATTGCTTCTTGAACGCAACAATGGTCTTCTGGTAACCTGGATGTCCAACATAAGGAACCTTATGCATCTCTGACAAAATCAGGTTCTTCAACTCTTGATCATTTGGCACATAGACTCTATGTCGATACATGGGGATCCCATCCTCTCTTAACTCATAACCTTCAAACTTTGGCTGCGACATACCTCACTGTAAAGTCACACTTATATCCATATAGTGCAGATATGATTTGGAAACTTCCAAAATTCTGTCGCACAAATCTATCTGGTACATACTAACGCCTGTAGTATACATTTTATGCACCATCATGCTGAGTGCGTCAACCAATTTGTTCTCTTTTCCTCTGATATGCCTTATGTCAAAGTCATACTAACCGATGAACTCTAACCACTTGCTTTGTCTGGTATTCGAACTTGGCTGTCCAAACAAATACTTCAGACCACAATGGTTTGTTCTCAACTCAAATCTCTTTCCCATGAGATAATTCTGCCACATCTTCAAGGTATGTACTATAGATTCCAACTTTAAATAATGCGTAGCATAGAGCCTTCCATGCTCTTTCAAATTCCTTGATTCGTAGCACACCACATGCCCATTCCGACTCAGGACTCCACCGATTCCCTCCTTGCATGCATCCGTGCACACAACAAAGTCTGCATCTGGATCAACAATTCTTAAAATCAACACACTTGTTAACAAACTCTTCAAGTGTCGAATACTCTTTGCGCAATCTGGAGTCCATTCAAATCCAACACCTTTCTTCTGTAGGGATGTAGTCGAATGCGTAATATGTGAGAATCCTTCTATAAACATTCCTTAGTAGCCTGCCAGTCCCATAAAGGATCTCACTTCTGCGACATTTCTTGGTGTTGGCCATTCCTCAATGGATTTTATCATCGCTGGGTCTAAAACTTTTCCTTCTAAAATAATATGACCCAAATAATGAATCTGTCCCTGATAAAATGAACACTTGTTCAACTTTGCATAAAGTTGATGCTCCCTCAACACCTGCAACACCATCCTCAAGTGATGCTCGTGCTCTTCCTCAAACTTTGAGTAAATAAGAATGTCATCCAAAAATACAATGACAAAATTATCCAAGTAACTTCTGAAAACTCCATTCATTAAACACATGAAGACAACTGGTGCATACCCAAAATATACCATTGTAAAGTCATAATGACTATACCTTGTTCTAAAGGCATTCTTACTAATGTCTTCCTCTTTTATTCTTACTTGGTGATAACCAGATTTGAGATCTATCTTGGAAAATATCTTTGCGCCCCTTAGCCGATCAAACAAATCATCTATCCTTGGCAACTGATACTTGTTATTCACTATTACCTTATTCAACTGCCTAAAGTGAATACAAAGTCTCAACGTACCATCCTTCTTCACGAACAAAACTGGTGCACCCCAAGGTGAAACACTTGAGCGTATATACCCCTTCTTCAAAAGTTCTTCAAGTTGCATATGTAACTCTTTTAGTTCTGGCGTACTCATCCTGTAAGGAGTCTTGGATACAGATGCTGCTCCCGACATCATATTAATAGAGAAGTCAATATCTCTTTTCGGAGGAAATCCCAATATTTCTTTAAAGACATCCTTAGGTGCCTCTTCCATGTGTGCTGCGAATACTTGACACCCTTTTCTGTAACTTTTCTTGAACCGTGAAGCCAAAACTTATGTGATAGTCACACCTCTTGGAATTCCTTGAACTGATCTCAAATTTCCTTGCTCATCCAAGCAAGTAAGTGCCTTATTATAAAAATCGAGGACAACATGGTGCTCGTCCAATCAGTCCATACCAATGAGACAATCATATGAGCCCAAAGGTATAATATTCAAATCATCCTTTGTGTACAGTCCATTCATCTCCAATGGACATGCCTTAACCATCTCATTGATCTTCCTTTTTGCCCCTGTATCTAACTGCACCAACTGATATTTTTCAAGCTTGCTTCTCGGCAAATGGAATCATTCCATCATCTTAGGATCTAGATAACTATGACTAGCTCATGAGTGTATTAAAATAACAATGGATTGGTCACTAATCTTGTTTCCACCTCGATCATGTGCGATTGGAACTCAACCTGATTGTTATCCAGCACAACGTAAATCCTTGGCACGTTTCTTCCCATGTCCTCCACTGTTACAACTTGCTGTACACTGTGCACAATCCTCTATTTATCACCTCTTTGAGGAGAATCTCCACGCATATGATTTTCACCACAACCCAACAATGCATAGGTTGTTTCCAAGACTTTTGTCCCACTATTTTCGACATTATGGGCTCCTGGAGAGTAGTCTATCCTTGCGCACTATTTCTGAAACGTGGTGGCTTAGCTCCCTTCTTCCTTTGTTCCACCTTACTTTTCATCTTTTTGGAAAGTCGAAATTCCCCTTTGCTGCTGATAAAGACACTTATCATGCCTTATGGTCTCTTCCAACATTTTAGGGTCATCATGTTATATCTTGTCACTGATAAATGAGGGCAACCCACTCAAATATCTTTGAATCTTCACTTGTTCATCCTTGATAAAAGGCACATAGTTCAACGGTTCCAAAAATAATCTTTCGTACTCATCAATTGCCATATTCCCAAGCTTGAGTTCGAAGAACTCCTTCATTTCTTGTCATAGTAACACTTGGTTAAGTATTTCTTTTGGAAATACCTCTTGAACTCCCTCCAAGTCACTTTCTTCTCGTCAATGTGTTGCACTTGCACATACTAATCCCACCACATTGATGCTTTTCTTTTTCACTGATAAATAACGATTCTCCCTTTTGCCCGCGCAAAATAGTTATGCAGCTGGAAGTTCTTCCTCATACCCAACTACCATGTCTCTACATCTTCGTCCTTCTTGTGCTCACCATCAAAGGTAGGAGGCTTGATTTTATTCATTTCCCCTTGTAGCTCGTCTACCCTAGTCCTTCTCTTATTCTTTCTTACATGAAATGGACTTGAGCTACTGTGTTCTTTCTTGAAAGAATACTTACTGACAATTCTTTCTTCTCTCATTTTTTCATCATGAGACCTGCGATTTCTTGATTTACTCGTCTCTATCTCCTTATCCATCTTCTTTTCTATACATTGAAGTCATCTTGCTGTGCCTTAGTCCTCATAAGCCTTTCGTTATCAACCTTATAACTCTGGACATCTTTCTGTAATAATTTTACAACTTCAATCTAGTTCATGCGCTCCTCCTTGGATTGTGTACCATCGACACCCAAACCGACATAGAGATCCCCAAATTCATCAGCAGGACTATAAGTCCTCTGCACATTTTCCATGTTCTTAACCTTCTGCACCGACTTTGTCCTGCTCTATTGATTGACTTGGATAAGTTTGTCATTGTATTTTTGGATGACATTCTTATTTACTCAAAGTATGAGGAAGAACACAAATATCACTTGAGGATGTTGTTGCAGGTGTTGAGGGAGTATCAATTTTATGCAAAGTTGAGCAAGTGTTCATTTTATTAGCGACATATTCATTATTTGGGTCATATTATTTCAAAAGAAGGAATAGTTGTGGACCCAACAAAGATAAAAACCATTGAGGAATGGCCAATGCCAAGAAATGTCACAGAAGTGAAATCCTTTATGGGACTGGCAAGTAACTAACAAGGTTTATAGAAGGATTCTCACAGATTGCACATTCGATTACATCCTTGCAGAAGAAAGGTGTGTGATTTGAATGGACTCTAGATTGCGCAAAGAGTTTTCAGTGCTTGAAGAGTTTGTTAACAAGTGCGCCGATTTTAAGAATTGTTGATCCAAATGCAGACTTTGTTGTGTGCACAGATGCATGCAAGGAAGGAATTGGTGGAGTCCTGAGTCAGAATGGGCATGTGGTGTGCTACGAGTCAAGGAAGTTGAAAGAGCATGAAAGGCTATACGCTACGCATGATTTAGAGTTGGTAGCTATAGTGCATGCCTTGATGATGTGGGGGCATTATCTCATGGGAAAGAGATTTGAGTTGAGAACAAACCATTGTGGTCTGAAGTATTTGTTTGGACAACCAAGTTTGAATGCCGAACAAAGCCGGTGGTTAGAGTTCCTCAGTGAGTATGACTTTAACATAAGGCATATCAGAGGAAAATAAAACAAAGTGGTTGTCGCACTCAAAAGGAGGGTGCATGAAATGTACTCTACAGGTGTTATCATGTACCATACTGATTTGTGCGATTTTTTTTTGGAAGTTACCAAATCAGATCTGTGCTATATGGATATAAGTGCGACTTTACAACAAGGTATGTCACAACCAAAGTTTGACGGTTATGAGTTAAGAGAGGATGGGATCCTCGTGTATAGACACAGATTCTATGTGGAAAATGATCAAGAGTTGAAGAGCTTAATTTTGTCAGAGATGCATAACGTTCCTTATGGTGGACATCCCGGTTAGCAGATGACCATTGTTGCAGTCAAGAAGCAATACTTTTTGCCACGTATGAAAAAGGAAGTTGTAGATTTTATTGTGAGATGTCTCGAATGCAGAAGGTCAAGGATGAGCACAAACATCCAACTGGTTTGCTGCAGTGTTTTTCCATTCCTGAGTGGAAGTGGGAAGTTGTGACTATGGATTTCATAACAAATTTTCCTAGTACCGTTAAACAACACAATTCTATTATGGTGGTGGTGGACAAGCTTACTAAAGCTACCCATTTTATTCTAGTAAAGTCAGCGCACAGGGTGGTCGACATTGTTGAGAAATACATGCGCGGAGTTGATAAGTTGCATGGTGTTCCTAAGACAATTGTATTTGACAGAGATTCCAAGTTCACCTTGAATTTTTGGAAAGGGTTATTCAAGGGATTTGGAATAAGTCTGAATTTCAACACAACATATCACCCCGAGACGGATGGTCAGACTAAGAGGGTAAATCGGGTGATTGAAGACATGGTGAGGATGTATGTGATGAAAAAACCATCAAAGTGGGAAGATTACCTTCATTTGGTAGAATTTGATTTCAATAATGGGTATCATGCATCTTTAAAGATGAGCCCATTTGAGGCACTTTATGGTAGAAAGTGCAACACGCCTGTAAGTTGGGATAAGCCAACAGACCACACAGTAGTTGGGCCAAATTTGCTCCGGGAAATGTAGGCGCAGATGGTAAAGATAAGTCGAAATTTAAAGGTTGTCCAAGGCAGGCAGAAAAACTGCATAGATAAATACAGAACCCATAGGGAATTTGGAGTGGGTGACCACGTGTTTCTAAAAGTGAAGGCCAAACACAGTTCCCCGAAATTGGGATAGTGTTCTAAATTAACAACGCACTATTGTGGGGCATTTGAAATATTTGAAAGGATTAGTCCTATTGCTTATATGCTTGCATTGCCTATGTCCTTATGAATTGATAGTGTTTTCCATGTGTCATTGCTTAAGAAATATCTACCTGATGCTAATCATGTCATTGATTGGAATGTGATTGAGGTGGAGTCAGAAGGCAGATTTCAAGTGCGACTGGTTTGCATATTGGATCATAAAGCCAAACAACTCCAGAATATAGTCATGGAGTTGGTAAAGGTCCAATGGACCTGGTACGATCCTGAGGATGCAACCCGAGAACACAAGGATGCTATGCGAGCAAAGTATCCTCCTCTTTTTGATGAAGTTTGAAAATTTTATGTACATGTATATACGATGCACTAAGGATATTGCATAAATAAGGGGGAGGGGATTCTAGTGTCCCTAATCCGCAACCCTTTGTAATTGTACATATAGGCTAGTGAATTGAATTGGTATCAAGTGTAAATGTAATGAACATTAGGATGGTGAGCTAAGGACACCTGGTTTTTGGGTGTTGCACGCATCAGGGAAGTGCGCGGGAAAGTGTTCACAAATACAAGGTGCAAAGTCTATGTGTTGCGCACACCTGGGTAAGTGCACACATTGCACTATGCCGCACACACTTGGGTTAGTGAGTGAGAATGAATGTTTATGTTTTGAGGTGGGGAAACCTATATGATTATGAGGTTGGTAATCCTGAGTGCAAATAGGCCAATGCACCTATCCATGTAAATACAATCGTGAATATTAATATAATATTGCATCGCTGCGTGCTGGCTGACTCAGACGAAAAAGAGATGGGGGGCGTACTCCACCGCAACAAGGAAAAGGGGGTGAGTCGTAAGTCTTGATGCATAAGGGGGTGAATCTCAATGACTCTTGATGCATATGAATGACATCTTTATTTTTTTGGTGTATTGCCAACAAGACCCCTGGAGGCAACTAACTATCTTGCGACATTTGTGATGCATGGCCTTTGGCGAATTTTTTTTTTGTGTTGATTGACAATAAATAGACCAATGTAAAGAACCAGTATGGTTCTTACAACATATATCCATTATAATTGAAATAAATATTTTTAATCCAAACTGGATAAGAAATATATTGAATAAGAATGTATATAATGAAATAAATAGATAAAATATATAATGAATGAATACAATGAAAGGGCCCATATATATATAAACCTAAGGGGCACCTTGATGACCATTGATGAAAGTTCACGACCTTTAATAACAATATTATTTATTAATACTATGATTATTCAGTATGATTATTATTACTATATTCTATATATGTTACAACTACCTAGAGAAATTATATTTACTGCGAGAATACTTTTGTAAGCCAACAATGAGAGTGCAATAGAGTTAAAAAAGTATCTGATTTGAAATCAAATGTAACGTCCCCAACCACTCGGGGATAGGCCCGTCCTTAACCCAAGTTCTGTAATGTACCCAGAATCCCACCGAGTCCTGCTACCACCACCACTGGGCAATGTTATAGTAGGAGTACACTGCGCAGAGTCTACTTTGAATTCACTCTGTGTAATATCACTTGTAGTAATGCGCTCAACCAAATTCCGAGTCACACCACACAACTTATAACAGCATAAGCAACAATTTCTTTCAATACCACCTTAAGTAGTGAAAATAACTATATGCACCAATTGCATGCACTATCATACTGTTCTCACAACACAACCACAAATTCCAACTTAATTGAATACACATGTTACCACATTGACAATAAATAGACCAATGTAAAGAACCAGTATGGTTCTTACAACATATATCCATTATAATTGAAATAAATATTTTTAATCCAAACTGGATAAGAAATATATTGAATAAGAATGTATATAATGAAATAAATAGATAAAATATATAATGAATGAATACAATGAAAGGGCCCATATATATATATAAACCTAAGGGGCACCTTGATGACCATTGATGAAAGGTCACGACCTTTAACTAACAATATTAATTATTAATACTATGATTATTCATTATGATTATTATTACTATATTTTATATATGTTACAACTACCTAGAGAAATTATATTTACTGCGAGAATACTTTTGTAAGCCAACAATGAGAGTGCAATAGAGTTAAAAAAGTATCTGATTTGAAATCAAATGTAACGTCCCCAACCACTCCAGGATAGGCCACGTCACTTAACCCAAGTTCTGTAATGTACCCAGAATCCCACCGAGTCCTGCTACCACCACCACTGGGCAATGTTATAGTAGGAGTACACTGCGCAGAGTCTACTTTGAATTCACTCTGTGTAATATCACTTGTAGTAATGTGCTCGACCAAATCCTGAGTCACACCACACAACTTATAACAACGAAAGCAACAATTTCTTTCAATACCACCTTAAGCAACGAAAATAACTCAAATATGCACACACCAATTGCATGCACTATCATACTGTTCTCACAACACAACCACAAATTCCAACTTATTAGTATACACCGATTACCACCGTGCGCACTCGACCACTCAATCCTCTTCTTGTCGGTTCATATCCAACATCACTAGGTTAACATAGCAGGATAAACTAACGATATTAGTTATGTCCATGCATATGTACAAATACAAGCTATATGTATCATACTCACAGGTGCAAGCATCATTAAACATGGTAACAAAAAATACTTATATGCAACAACAAAGAAGAGTTTAACCCATGTCAAACATAGATAAACAAGCACACAGTAGACAACACAAACACATAAAGAACACTTATCTTCTATGAAAATCACCAACTGCCGCCTTGACTAAGACGTTCCTCCCAACTATAGATATTGTTGCTCATAAGATTTCAACAACAGGTCACCCCTGAGCTGGGGCTCAACTCCACCAGGGAAAACATAGTGTTAAGTCAATGGAGTGTTAAGTCACCCATCAATGACTCACCCCCTTTTCACTTTTTTCGGTGGAGTAGGTCTCCCATCTCTTTTCCATATGAGTTAGTCAACACACAATGACACAATATTATATAAATCTTCATGATTGTGTTTACATGGATAGGCCCACTAGCTTATTTGCGCTCAGGCTCACCGATATCATAATCATACATGCTTACCCACCTCAAAACATACACATTAATTCCCGCTCACTAACCCAAGTGCACGCGACACAGTGCAATGTGTGCACTTACCCAGGTGTGCACAACACATAGACTTCACACCTTGTTTTTATTAACACTTTTCTGTGCAATGCCCTTATGCGCACAACACTCCAAAACCATGTGTCCTTGGCTCACGAGCGTAATTTTCATTACATTTACACTTGATACCAATTCGAATCACTAGCCTATATGCACAATTACAAAGGTCTTCGGATCAGGGACACTACAATCCCCTTCCCCTTATTTATGCACTGTCCTCAATGAATTGTATATCCATGTACATAAAATTTTCAAACTTCATAAAAACGATGAGGATACTCTGCTCGCATAGCATCCTCATGCTCCCAGGTTACATCCTCATGACCATACCAGGTCCATTGGACCTTTACCAGCTCCATGACTCGATTCCAGAGCTGCTTGGCTTTCTGATCCAATATGCAAATCGGTCGCACTTGAAATCTGTCTTTTGGCTCCACCTGAATCACATTCCAATCAATGACATGATTAACATTAGGTACACATTTATTAAGCAATGACACATGGAAAAAATTATGAATGCATAAGGACGTAGGCAATGCAAACATATAAGCGACATGACCAATCTTTTCAAGGATTTCAAATGGCCCACAATAGCACACTGCTAATTTAGAATACTTTACCAATTTCAGGGAACTCTGCCTGACCTTTAATTTCATAAACACGTTGTCACCCACTCCAAATTCCCTATGGGTTCTGCCTTTATTTGCACAACTTTTTAGCATGTCTTGGGCAGCCTTTAAATTCTACCTTATCTTCACCATCTTCTCCTCCATTTCCCGGAGCAAATCTGGCCCAACTACTGCATGGTCTATTGGGTTATACCAACTTACAGGCGTGTTGCACTTTCTACCATAAAGTGCCTCAAATGTGCTCATCTTTAAAGATGCATGATACCCATTATTGTAAGAAATCTCTACCAAATGAAGGTAGTCTTCCCACTTGGATGGATTTTCCATCACATACATCCTCAACATATCTTCAATCACCCGATTTACCTTCTCAGTTTGACCATCTGTCTCAGGGTGATATGCTGTGTTGAAATTCAAACTTGTTCCAAATCCCTTGAATAACCCTTTGCAAAAGTTCGAGGTGAACTTGCAATCTTTTTCAAATACAATTGTCTTAGGAACACCATGCAACTGAGCAACTTCACACATGTATATCTCAACAATGTTGACCTCCTTGTGTGTTGACTCACTGGAATAAAATGGGTAACTTTAGTAAGCTTGTCCATCACCACCATAATAAAATCATGTTGCTTAACAGTCCTAGGCAACTTAGTTATGAAATCTATAGTAAAAAATTCCCACTTCCACTCAGGAATGGGCAAACGCTGCAGCAGACTGGCTGGATATCTGTGCTCAACCTTGACCTTTTCATATTTGAGACATCTCAAAATAAAATCTGCAACTTCCTTTTTAATACATGGCCAAAAGTATTGCTTCTTGACCGCAACAATGGTCTTCTGCTAACCTGGATTTCCAGCATAAGGATGTTGGAAATACTAAAACAACTGAGAGGGGGGGTGAATCAGTTGTTTATAAGCTTAAACAATTTTATACCTTCTTAACAATTATTAATATTTCTTCATGTGTCATCAAGCAACATACAACATATGGAAAGTAAGGGTAAAGATCATCAGTCACACATAAAATACACACAGAGACAGATTTTCACGAGGAAACCCATAAGGGGAGAAAACCTCTTCTTCTTCGAAATGATAGGCAGTCTTTTCAGTTCTGTACATCATCTACAATTGAGCACCGACTCA